>CM034356.1:17851720-17931601 GCA_019925275.1 Mytilus edulis | reverse complement strand
TCTTGAATTTACGTTTTCTGGAACAAGGAGACGTGAAAAAACAAAAGTAATAACTCGGTCAAAATAAACACAACGAATAGAGAAAACAGCTGTTTACAGAGCTCTACACAGAAAAGCTTCTAAGAAAAATCAAAAACTACATGTAATCTCTGATAGTCTAAAACAGTAAGCAGATTATTATTGTCATGTTTCGTGTAGCTCAAGAAATTTACAAATTCGATGATAAGTCGTTTTTTGTAATAAGTCTCTAAACTGAATAAAATAAACACGATCAGATTAAAAACTGAGAACCTTATAGACCCTACTGCGGACGGAATCATATATTCATCGAAATAAGCATAAACAGTGGTTTTAGTGAATTGTTTTTAACGTCAAGTGATTGTTATTAAATGAATATCATAACTAGAATAAGTCAATTTGATAAAGAATAAATATCTGCGTGGTACTAGACCGGCAATGCTATCAACATTGTCAACAAGCTGGTTCAAAGGTGATAGGCCGTTCATGTCGATTAAATACATCCTATCCGGACGCATTAAATTGACTTTGAACTAGCCATTTGCTCTTAATCATAAATATTTTATCGTGTGTAGCGGAGTAAACGCCATATATACAAATACTCGACTCTTGGTCACGAGCACGCTACCGCGAATTCAGGATCCGAGGCGCGCGACTAAAATAAGATAGTGAATATCAATACTTACGCCTTCTAATCCATTCTTTTAACTTCAACTTATTAAATATTTTCTTCCATTTCTCTTTTGCTATCCTGAAAATTTTTCGAAGTTTATCCCACCATTTCTTGACTAATTTTTTTATACCACTTCCAAGTTTTTTAACTGCTTTCTTGATTGCTTTTCCTATCTTTTTAAATATATTTTTTGCTTTCAATCTCCTGTCTAAATCAATAAAGGTTGAACGTAATAAATCTGCATTTAAAGCCAGTTCCTGTAAAGCGGTAAGATTGCTCTCCCGTATGATACTTCCGCTTTGTAATGCCACATTTGCATTATTCTTTGCATATCGTGAGAATCTCACTCGCCCAAGGATATCTACCGATACTTCAATTCTGCTCAAGACAACAGTGAGAAATTGTATTGAATTAATCACAGGCATCACCGCTTTAACTTTTAAGGCTGCAAAATCGTCATCCGGAATAGCTGGGCTGAACAAAAACAAAAAAGGGTAAGTGAAAAAAACTGCAAAGGTTATATCGATTCAGCGCTTCAATGTAACATGAAGGCTAGAAGCGATTTCGGCCATGGTTTTGTATTTCACCAAATCTCGACATATTGGTTACACACATGTTTTGTGTTGTTTATTTCACGCCTCCCATTATTAATACTTTTAAAAGTTGATATCAGCAAATTGTTAGAATGATTCCTTTGTGAAGAAAAACAGCTTACTTGGGGTAAAACCTGACAGTTTAACTGAACTCTTGAAATCGTTTGTTTGACAACTCATCGAAGATGACATGGATTTTGATAATCAATTCAATCAGGTAAATGAAAGGATTCAACTTTAAAAAAAAATATTCCGTTTACCAATTCCCTTAATCGATCCTATAATTGGTTTGATTAATTAATTGATTTGAGTTTAACAAAACTTTCAACACTATGATATTTCATGACGCTCACTTTTTATTGCGGGAGGTAGCCAGAGTACTCGGACAGAACCACCGACCTTTGGTATGAAGTCTGACGATCCTAGTCAGTTAATATTGGAGTCGAATGCACCTGCCCCGTAAGGTAATTAAACTCACAACCTCAATGTTGACAGTCTAGTGAGACAGTAGATCGACCACTTTAATAGATCACTCGGCGTACCGAGTTACCTCCCCTATAAACAGAGATCCTTGTTCGTAATGTATGTGGTCTTTCAATTTTTCAAATATTTTATTACATTTAATTTGTTGTTTATCTTGCTTTGCGTGGGCTAAGGCCAATTTTGTTCAGTATAGAAACAGTCTATGATGAAAAGAAAATTGTTCAAAAAGAGTGTTTTAACCGATTCAAATTCGTAATTGTCAAATAGACTATGGGTACTAATAATGAACACCACACTAAACATTTGACTGGGTGAAATAAAATTCTGTGTCAATCCTGTGCAAACAAAACAAGACAAAAATTATGTTATGCAAAACATTGCTGATCAGAATAACAAGCCGTATCCAGTCCCACGGCAAACTCTTGACACTAGAGATGGGAAATTCAAATGTTAAAGAATGTTTACCAATTGCACAAACGGTATATGTCGTAATCCTTATGTTAAAAATAAGACCAACAAAGACAGTACAAGAAAAGCATTCGAACATTCTCAAAGACAAAATTGTAACTTGTAAACACTAACGGATGCGATAATAATTATTTGAAGCTGAATAATGACATGAATTAAAGGATAATGTCAAGAAAACTTGAAAACGATTTTGATGTGGGACGAAATAGAGTATCAATAGTCCTGATTTTAACAGTAAATATAAGAAGCTCTAAGATACAACATAACAAGGTATTATAATAGCCCGTTGGTGGAAAAAAGTAAAATAACAACAAAATATCGAACTTCGAGCATAACGAGTTCAGTTAAATTATGCCTGTTTCAACATTGTCTTATCGGAAATTGTCTTACCGATAATTATTGTTCTATCGATATTTTTCTTAGAAGAAATGTAAATGTAGATGCATATAACACTACTACTTTTATACATACGATTTCTATATAACGTACTTCAATCTCTACAAATAGAAAGTAGCATTTATCGCAGGTGGAACCGAACTGATTTCGAGATACACGCCAAGGAGGAATTTTTACTTTACACAAGATTGTTCTGATTTGTTACCTAATAATGCTGCTTAAATTCTATTTACAAACTCGCATTAAGTAATTATTTCGTAATGACGTGTATATCGATATAAACTAATATATGTTGTTTATATTGTCATGATGTGAAGCAATTTGTTGGGTTTATAAACGGTTTTAGTTTGTAACCCGAATTTATTTTTTCTAATCGAAAAATGACTATTGAATAGCGGTACAACACTAATAAATGCTTGACGAATGAGATAATACGATGTACATACCGTTGACATTTGCTATCACTGCAGGCTTTACATTGTATGATATTTTGTAAGCAGACAGATGATTGGTTTTGGTATTTCCCTAAATCTTTCGGTATATATTCTAAAATATCAACTCTTACTTCTTTGTCGATACCTGCAGAGATAAGAGTTACACCGTTTAATAAATTTGCTATTTGAGAAAAACATCATAAACATAATTTCGTCTACTAGTATATAAAGATTATTTCTTGATGGCTTAAAACTAAGTCACAGCGTGATACCGTTCATATCGTAGTCCACACATATTTGAATTTTTTTAAGCCTAATAATTTAATACCGATTCATCAAAACATCTGCCTGAGCCGAGTCAAATTTTGATTTTATAAGAAACTAAAATTAAAATCAAAGAGATTTACAGTCTTATACGAGCTAAGCTCATTTAAAGATAATACGATGAAGAAAGCGCACATAGTAAAGATCAATTAATGATGCCACATTTAAAGCATCAATAACAACAGTTCAATAAATCATTTGTCTGTTGTGTTGTCAATTGTGGCCTCATTAACCGTTTAAAAGCAAAGAAAACGGAACTATATTTACCATGTTTTGTATCCTGGTCAACTTCTACAAATACGGTATTAACTACTGCTGGCAGCGTAAAGCACAGGAAAAACAATTTTGTGTATAACTCTAGATCTCTCATATCGGAACACCACAACAAAGTCTTTCGAATCCTGCCTGAGGTTGTGATTGCGCACAAAGAACACCTGGTTGGTTCTTTTTATAGTCCATGCTCGTAATCAATACATTCATTGACACCTACAATCTATAATATTTGATACTTCAATTGTTCTTTTTGAGTAGTAACAAACCGTTGACTTCATATTATGTCAAATGTGAATATACAACCAGTGGTCGTATGAAACATGTAAGCCACGCCTACCGCTGAGATAACTTTTTAAAGTACACACTCTTGCAAGTCGTGCATCGACACAAACTCGTTTCCCCTACAAAAATTTAACCTACATCAATATTCTTGTTTTATTATTAGTTGATAAATATGTTTATATTATTTACTTTTATCGTTAGTTTGTTGGTGGTGTCTTAAATTAGTACAGAACAGCGGTATACTACTGTTGCCTTTATTTAGATTGCTTTAAAAGACACGGTATTGACTTGATCATGTTGATTGCAAGATATATGTTATGAATAGAAAGTAAAATCACAAAAACACTGAACACAAAAGAAAATTCAAAATGGTAAGTCCCCAATCTAATGGCAGACAAAATCAAATTATTAAACACATTAAACGAATTATGGACAACAACTATCATACTCCTTACTTGGCACAGGCATTTTCAAATGTAAAAAATGATGGATTGAACGTCATGTTTGTGTTGAAATATAATGAAATAATTTAGGTTATATCAATACATATCACGACTCGTCGTCACCGTCTAACATTAATTTAGTCTGAAAATTACAGTTAATACTTGCAATGTTAAAGCACTTGGTTTTAATGCATTTAACGGTATTGCTATTTTGATGGTACATTGAGTTAAAAAAAAAAGCTACATAGTTTGTTTTCAGCATAATTTTAGAGAGCCATTTGTAAAAGTAAAAATTTTAACGATGAAGCGAAAGAAACTTAGAAGGGGCAGAAATTTTGTTTAACATTAGATGATTTGCCAGCATTGCGGTGGTAATTTCCCAATTTACATGGGTATATGATTTAACGTCCTCATTCCAACTGGACGTGGCTTTTTTTCAATATGTCGCTGTCAAACAGGTGCCCTATTTCTCGATAAGGATAAAACTGTCGGACTTTTTAATTAACAGTTATCTTATTCTGTTTATCACCAGACTATTTGGGTTGGAAGTCCATTACGTACTAACACCGAAAATACTACATAAACATCTAGTCACTGACTATGCAAGAATGCAACAAATTTGAAAATATGTGACAATAAACGATAACACTGATTTACGGTCAAAGATACCAAACTTTTGATTTTGTTCGCAAGACACGAGGTTTGTCTACAGTAACGTTTGATTTAAAAAGAGGTTGAAGAGCAATGGGGTGAAAAAAAAAGATGCAGTGCTACAACATATTTATCAGTGACAGAAATCAAATCATCATTTGCATCAAATGTTTTTTTTTTTGTCCATGAACTATATCTTACAACTTTGTATTTATCCAGTTTTCTATTATACAATCAATTGAAATCGGCTTACTGTTAATTCTAACGGAACAAATTTACTACATGTAAATTTATGTAATAAGCTTATATATGTATGTATCATGTGTATAAAATACGTATGCACTTTTCCCTTCATAACTAACGTTTACAAAAGGAATTATACAAAAAGAAGGAAGTTTATAATATAACCCGGAAAAGTTCAAAAACAATCTTATTAAAAATTATTTAACACGACATGACCATATTTTTTAACAATCATCAGGCTTAAGATCATGCACTCAGACAGAAATCCTTTTTCAAAATCTGACATGAATATTTAATTGTATTTATATTTTTGCATAGTAATTTGCTTGTTCCTTTTTTATTACTCCGTCAAAACCAATTTGATTTATCAATCATTATTTCGCTATTATATGTAAGTAGAAATTCTCGATGTTTTTTAAACTTATGATATTGCTTGTGCGGTATACTACTGTTCCCATTATTTATGCAGCAACATCAACATTTTAAATTAATAATGTTGTATTGTCGTCTCCAATTTGAGTATGCCTTTGAACTGGTTTAGTACAAAAAAGATGTGTGTATTCCTGCCATTAAAAAGTAAAATAACAAAAGTACCAAAAGAACCAAACCTCAAAGGAAATTCAAAACGGAAAGTCCTTAATAAAATGACAAAATAAAAATCTCAAACACATCAAACGAATGGGTGACAACTGCCATATTCCTGAATTGGTACATGCATTTTCGTATTTGGATTAAACCTGCTTTTATATCTAGCTAAACCTTTCACTTGTAGGGCAGTCTCATAGAATTCCTTTATAATGACGTAATGTGGGAGCAATACAAACAGACATGATATGTAAAAACGTCAACGATTAGGGTACAGCAGACAACTAAAGTTCTAATGACGTAGAATTAGGTAAATAAATAGGTCACATTACGGCCTTCGAAGATGAGAAAGCCCAATACCGTCAGCTTTAAAAGGCGGTACAAACAAAATGTTAAGCAATTTATACGACAAAACCAAAGACCTGATTCATGACAAAACAAGAACTGTAAAAAAGAAATATGACAGTCAGAAACCACCTAAAACCCTTAACTTTGATGCATGGGACTGTCAATATATAATGTGGATGCTTCCGATGCGTTTTCCTGTATTTCCCATCATGCAAGCTCAATTCCAAAAAAAGGGTATGTTTACTTAGAGTTAAAACTGGCTCGAATATTTTTTATGTTGTTTTTTTTTTTTTTTTTTTTTTTTTTTTCCGGCCAAATCTGGCCAAAATTATACACATTTCACATACAAATAATTGTGACAACTATAAATACAAAATAACTTTCTTGGGGAATATCACATTAAAAATGACAAAGTAAAGGCCTTCTTAAGTACACTTTATTTGTAATGTAATGTAAAAAAAAAACATCATAGATACCAGGATTAAATTTTTTATTTACGCAAGACGCGCGTTATGTCTACAAAAGACTTATCAGTGACGCTCGATTCCAAAAATAAGTAAATAAATAGGCAAAATAAAATACGAAGTTGAAGAACTTTTAGGACCAAAATTCCTAAAAGTTTTGCCAAATCCATATAAGGTTATCCAGTTTTTGTCAGATTTTCAACAATTCTCAACAGTTATGGCAAACTTTACTTAGGCCACCACCGCTAATCAAAACACATTTTGGTTCAGTTGTGGTGAACGGTTTTCTCAAGCTTTTAGAACGCAAAATGCTCAAATCAACGTATTTGGACATTTTATCCAAAATATGTTAACTTTGATGTCTAGAATGTTCTGTTATGACTTTTGAAGATGGTCCATTTAAGGATTAGGTTATGATAAGTTGAAATACAAAGCCAATTGATGTATGATAACAGTTGTAAACTGTTATGACCAAAAAATATCTGAAAATTATAACGAAATCCATGATTAACCAATAGCTTTCATTTCTTTATAAAATATAATTTTAGACAGATACGTAACAAATTATATCAGGACCATTGAGCTGATGATAACTTCAGGGACTGCTAGTCCGCATGCCTGCATCGATTTTGTTAAAAGCCATAAAATATATGAAAATATTTGATTTTTATTTTCATGCATTCGAAACACTTTACCTGGGAGAAGTATCAGCATATCATAAGAACAAACAGTAAAAATCAGTTGGAAAGGATTTGACTCATCATATCGTCCCGAAGGACATTTAACAACTAGTGGATACATATTGTAACCCATATTGTGGTGTTGTAGAATATACATTAGATGGGATTATGAGGAAATACAAAAAAAAAACATCAAAGGGGCAGTCAATGAATTAACATAAACAGCTGGAATACAGAGCCAGAAGAAATGCTCATTAAGTAAAAGATTGACAGACAGTGACAGACAGTGACAGATCATTCTATGAAAGTGATACAATATGCAGAATCGCACCAGGAATCAAGGATACGATAATTGTCTTTGTCCAAACTAACTAAGGACATTTTTACCACGTGTTAGATTGTGGTTTATTATTACGTCGTCTGAACTTTTAAAATTACCGAACGTGACTTATTCCCGATTGTGACTGTTTTGCTGAGTGCGAATTCGCATTGCTATAAGACGTGTTATGGTACTTTTCTATCCAAAATTCATGTATATAGTTTTGATATTATATTTGTTATTTGTTATTGTCATCGGATTTTGTCTAATGTCTTATCGTTTGTAGTTGTAAATCTTATTGTTTCCTGTTGTATCCGCGGGTTATGGTTAAGATAATTAATCACCCAGTTCATTTATTAGATGTTATACAATGTATTTGGTTTATAGTTTGATTAAGAAGAAACACCGACATAGATAGATACTAGAATACAGTTCTATATTAATAAGTATTGTAATTTTCATTGTAATAAATAAATATTATATCATATCAGTATTAGAAAAATAATCTTGAATTCTATCGTCATTCTATCCTATTTTGGAGAAAATATTTAAAAGTTCTTTGACGTCGCTTTGTGCGTTGATCTCTTTGGCTAAATCGGATGTGACTTTTTATGTCCTGATTTAGGTTGTATTATGTATTCGTTTTATTCTGTAGCTAGTCACCACTTCGGTGTTTTCATGTATATCTATTATATAGTCATTTTTATAAATTTACAGTTTGCAAAAATATGATTTATTCTAAATAATAAGGATGTTCTTATCCCAGGCAGAAAGTCCTGAAAATGGCCATTGTCATGTTATAATTTCTTTTCTGTGTGTGTTACATTTTAGTGTTGTGTTTCTATTGTGTCGTAGTTCTCCTCTGATATTTGATGTTTCCCTCAGTTTAAGTTTGTAACACGGATTTCTTTTTTTATCAATCGATATATAAATTTCGAACAGCTGTATGCAACTGTTGCCTTTAATTAGGTTAAAATAAAGGATTTTGGCGAAATTTTACCAGATCGGTCGGATGTTAGCCAAATTAAGGACCAGGAAACATAGAGCGCAGGCGTGGACAAGCTTAATATTTAAAATAAGACATGTAAGTTAACATAACAAACATTATTAAATAAAAATGTCAACGTATGCGCTCTGTGTTTCCTGTCCAATAATCATTGGAAATTAACCCATTTTCATTGATTTGCCTTGGAAAATCAAAATAAGTACTATTTGTGACGTCATGAAACATATGCAGGAAGGTAAATTTTCAACAAACAGACTTATTTCCTATTATTATATATCTAGATACTGTATTGAATATGATTCATTGTTATATTGGTCAATAAATTCTAATTTGGAACTGAAGTTAAAAAAGGGAGCCATTCAAGGGACTTAACGAACCTACTTCGTTTAATAATTTTGGCATAGAAAAAATTAACGACAAAATTTAAGACTACCTGCACTGATGGTGGTAAGTGGTAGTGTATTGCAATCTCTTAATGTTCTAGGATAGAACGATTCTTTCCTCACTCTTGTTCTAAATGGAGGAAATTTGAAACTTGCTGTTTAAGGAGGATACCTTAGGTTGCGGTATATTTTTTTAGGTAGAATTTGCGTGCCTTCTGTATTACCATTTACTATATTGTTGGCAAGTTGATGCATCATTACTGGTCGTGCTGCTTTTCTGCGATCTTCAAGGGTTTCCCATTTGAGTTGGTGAAGTATATCACTATCAGATGAGGTGTTTTGATGTTTGTTAGTGGCGTATCTTGCTTCTCTTCTTTCAACCATTTCAAGCCGGCGTTGATTGTTCTGTTGGAAAGGCTCCTATTATGTGTGTGCATACTTCAAAGTTGGTCTAACTAGGGGTATGTATACAGACTCCTTTCTAATGGTGTTGTTAATGTTGATGTTACATTTCAGAAATCCAATGATCTTTTTTGCGTTGTTACGTATGCTTCTGGTGTGTTCTTTCCATTTCAAGTGGTTCTACTTAGATATTTAGAAGAGGTTATAGGGTTAAGGGTTTGCAGTGTGTTCTCTCTAACAATAGGTTTTTGCTTTTTCCTGAAACTTGTAAGTAAATGTACGTTGCATTTATCTGGATGAGAGACCATTTTCCATTTCGTTTCAAAGATTGCCTATTTGTTGAGGTTTTCTTGTAATTTCTCACTATTTGTGTCTGATGCAATGGTAAGATGTACTATGGTGTCATCTACAAAGACTCCAACCCTTGAGCGAATACCTTCTGGCATGTCTTTCATATAGAAACAGGAAAAACTGGGTTCGAATAATGAATCTAGTTGGACGCCTGAATCTACATTGATTGTATCACAGTTTCCCCTTCTACAACACTTGTTTCCTTTCAGAATTGAATTTTTGCATTCGTTTGTCGGTTTTACCTCTGATGCCATATTGATCCAGTGCGTATTTGTAAGTGACTGTGACGCACCTTGACGGCGTTTGCCTAATTGTGTGTATCTATTTTAGATATCAAGATATTATAGTCAATGCAGAATCAGAATGAAAGTTTCAATAATTAAGGAGGGATGTTTTAAATTTTAACAATTTGACCATTTATGTTAATGAAAAGTATGATACTTGTGGGTATCCAATTTCGTTTTAAGGACATCTTCAAAGGTTCAAATAATAATATAATAATGGCAATGTGTGAAATTGTCGTCGCATTTTTCTAGGGAACTTGAAGAATAATAGCTTTCTGAAATTCATTATCAATATTCTTCCTGTTCTCGTCAGAATGCGATACTGTGTGATGATGTCAGGTTTCTAGGCTTTGAAGTCACTTTATATGGCCTATTAATTAAGTTTAAGTTTATTTACTACATGTGTATCATTTCGGATATATTTACCGTAAAGTATATAACGTCACATTACTCAAACACCGAGTACCCAAATTGCATCTATTTAGCACAAAAAGCATCGAAAATCGTCAAAGTTTTCTTAGGGACTTTACAGTTTGTTATTTTCATTATGCTCGTCTTTCAATTAGAAAGATATATAATTTAAATATTACATATGATGTAGCTGTCTGCTGTTTTCATTGGATATTGCGATCACGTGTTGCAAAGGTTATTTTACGTATCCGAAGCCTTGTTTCTGTGACGCTATGTTTGATGCGTTTTTTCGGATGCCCAGCAAAGATTTACAAAAAAATAATGTTAACTTTTTCGAATGCAGTTTATCAATAAATGAAATTTTATAAATAAAAAAAAAATCAAACAGATCTGCATTATTTTGTTAAACAGCTATCAATAGCGGAGATCTCTGAGCTGTAAGTTAAAACTGGTTAAACCAATTTATCAAAAAGATTAATAGAAATTTCGATTTAGAGATTTCCCAATGACGCTATCTTGGTTTTAACCAGAAATATTACTTTTCTTGCTTTGTATTCTAGCTAGGACTTCTAAATTTGAAATAAAGAACTGTAAGTGTTACCATTTCTCTTTATAAGAGTTCTGGGAATTTATATTCAAATACATTTCTTGTCATATTACCATTGAAATTTAGAAATTAAACTAAACTTTTTGTGGCTGTATAAAAATCATTATTTTAATTTTATATCTATACTATTAAACGAGAAGACTTTATTTTGTTTGTCTGTGTCCTATTGGTATCATGCATAGTTACATGCTTAAGGTATATAAGATTTTTTTTCTGAGACAAGTGCCTGTGATAGTATATCAATATTATTCCTTTTTTGGACATTATATAAGAATGATTTTTTTTTTAAATCTTACAGAACACACATGGTGTTTTATTTCCTAGCTGTCTCCAAGTACCTATAAAATAGTTATCAAAGGTACCAGAATTATAATTCAATACGCCAACCGCGCGTTTCGTCTACACAAGACTCATCAGTGACGCTCAGATCAAAAAAGTTGCAAAGCCAAAACAGTACAATGTAGAAGAGCATTGAGGACCAAAAGTATCAAACAAAATTGTGCCAAATATGGCTAAGGTAATACATTCCTGGAATAAGAAAATCCTTAGTTTTTCGAAAAATTTAAAGTTTTGTTACAGCATGTACAGGAAATTGATAAAAATTACCATATAATTGATATTCATGACAACACCGAAGTGCAGACTACTGGGCTGGAGATACCTTCGGGGACGAAACGTCCACTAGCAATGGCATCGTATAACTATTGATCCCTTTCCTAAAGTACTCCAGACTGGGCAGTCATAAAATATTTTATAAAATTTCACTGTCCTTCAACATTTTACATACTTTCAACCACGCTCTAACATGTCTAAATGCCCGCGATTTCGCGGGTGTGTTCTAGTAATATTTATGTTTACTGTTCTCTAGACCTTCTTTACTCTCTAATATCAAAAGAAACGATCATCTACAAATTGTAGTGATCCAAGGGTTTATAATAAAATCTACTGGGATTGGTCTGATTCGGACCCGACTGATCTTTTTTAAGCCAAATCAATTTGCCGTTTTGCTGTTATTGGACCCCCTCCTTGTCCCCTTATTGGATCCTTAAATTTACCCTACCGGACCATTTTACACTTGGACTTTTTATGATTATAGAAAGTCCCTGTTTTACATGAAATTTATTTTTTATCAGTTTAGTTTTATATATACAATATTTATTTTAAATCAGTTTATTTGTGATTTTATATCATGGGCTTTGATATTTCATTGTTAGTTTAGTTACCGTTTTAACATATATGTGAATCTTCTTCTTTATATACAAAAAAAAACTTTCTGTAACATGCCTGGTTTAATATAATTGTTAATTAATAATGATTAAAAATATATATTTTTTTGATTTCATAATAATTTTCAATTTTTATATCCAGGGACTTTCTATACAAAGACTATAGAATAATTAGTATAGAAAGTCCCTGGTATATTTAAGTATACCAATTATATATTTATTTAAGTATTACTTTTCAGTTTTAATTTTTAATTTTTGGTATAAGATAAAAAAAAAAAAAAAAAACAAGATACATATGGATATATATGTGTTGTAAATTTAAGCGCTTATGATATTTTTAATATCATACAATGCGCTGTAATAAGGAGTTAGATCATAGGCGGATCCAGGGGGGGCTAGGGCCCCCCTTTTCGTGGGAAAAATTTGGTTGATTATATAGGGAATCATTGAAGCATGACTGGAGCCCCCCCCCCCCTCCCCCCCCTTAAGGAAAAGTTCTGTTTCCGCCACTGTAGATACACATTTTTACGTTGCTAAAGACGTGTTGTCAACTTGAGTGAATTTGTACATATCGATAATATCTCAGTATGCCTGCCGTACAATTTTAAGAGATTGGATAATCTCCCTTTGTTTACATTTCTGGAAGCGGAAAGCTGTTCGATTAGATTATGTTTAAATTGTTATAATTTATAGTTTTAAACATGTAAGTTTTCATTTTTCAAATGACATCTTCATAACAATCGTAATATATATATATGTAATTTTTACACACACAATGATAGAATTTACTGTGATAATTGTACGTCTCTTTTCTTGTAAAAAAAAACTATGGAAAGCATGTTTAACAATGATTAAACGCCTTGTTGGTTCTTTGATTTAATTTGGGACAATAAACAGTCAGTGGTACAGTACTACTTATACAATATTATTTATTTACTTGAAGCATTAAATAATAATATACTTATTCAAATAAATTTTGTTTAAATGAATTTCCCTTAATTTTCTTTAAAATAAGTTAGCTACGTTTGTACTTATTTTTATAAGATTCATATCATTAATTCAACAGAGAAGCAAAGATCTTAAGTAATTGCTCAAAGCCTTCCAAAATTGCACCTTGGCGGCTTGTAAATGTGCAGTGTAATGTGAGTGTTTTGAACTGATAACAGACAAATGAGATTTGCATTGTCCTTGAAATAAGTAAAGACACCAGCAAAGGACAGATATTTGAAATTCTAATAGCACAAAGAATTCCCAAGAAAATCAATATAAGAGGATACTAAGAAAGTATGACTTTTTTACTTGTATAGGAAAATAAATCTGAATGTGTAAGGGATATAACTTTAGCCAATAAAATTATTAACTATACATGTAAATGAAATACAGCTTGTATCATTATCATAGGTACTTTAATATTTAATTTTTTATATAAATAAAAATTACTTGTACAAGTAGAACCCTTTACTGAATGATATATGTATTGACTGGGACTACTTTAACTACTGTTATATAATGTTAGATTATGTAATAAACATACCAAATATTCCTTGATTATTTGATTATCTTGCTTTATTAGGAGAAAAAGGAATGATTATGTCATTATATTGACAAAACATTTGTGATTATGTGATTATTTGGACACCCTATGAGGGGCCTCATAAATCATCAAAATCTACAAATGCATGTAACTAATTTAAAATCCCATTTGGAAAAAAGTATAGGTTAAAAGACAACCAAATGTATAGTCTGTTGTTTTGTATCATTTAACCTGTTTAGTCCATTTTTCTCATTTCTCATGTTTTTTTGTTGCCTATTAATAGTTTATATCTCAGTTGCCCATTGCTCCCTATTTTCTTAACTTCATCCTAATGTCCATCCAGGCCCTCATTTGTAGCTTTATGTATTATAAAAATATAAAGAAGATGTGGTATATTTGCCAATGAGACACCAATCCTTGAGTCCTCGAGAGGCAAAAAATAACACAGAATGAGAAATAAACAAATATATAGGTCACTGTAGGGTCTTCAACAATGAGTACAACCCATTCCCCATTACTTACTTACTTAGACCCTTGGCTCCTACGGGGAGCATAGACCATTGAGGAAATCCCTCCATAAGTAAGTATGTAAGATCACTGTAGGGCCTTCAACAATGAGTACAACCCATTCCCCATTACTTACTTACTTAGACCCTTGGCTCCTACGGGGAGCATAGACCATTGAGGAAATCCCTCCAGAAGTAAGTATGTAAGATCACTGTAGGGCCTTCAACAATGAGTTCAACCCATTCCCCATTACTTACTTACTTAGACCCTTGGCTCCTACTGGGAGCATAGACCATTGAGGAAATCCCTCCATAAGTAAGTATGTAAGATCACTGTAGGGCCTTCAACAATGAGTTCAACCCATTCCCGACAGTCCACTGTATAACGTTGCAAGAATAACAAATGTAAAACAATTCTAGCATTGAAACTAACAGGCTGATTTATGTTCAAAATTAAAAATGAACACAAATAGTATATACAACCACTGAATTACTTGGGATAGGCATGTATACATGGTATACACAATGTGGTGGGGTTAATCTGCAAATCTATTTAAATTTGATTAAATAGCATAAAATCTTTAAAAAATTGGCTTTTGCATAAAAAAAATCTGACTCAAACAATTTTTATACGACCGCAAAATTTGAAAAAAATTTCGTCGTATATTGCTATCACGTTGGCGTCGTCGGCGTCGTCGTCGTCGTCGTCGTCGTCGTCCGAATACTTTTAGTTTTCGCACTCTAACTTTAGTAAAAGTGAATGGAAATCTATGAAATTTTAACACAAGGTTTATGACCACAAAAGGAAGGTTGGTATTGATTTTGGGAGTTTTGGTCCCAACATTTTAGGAATTAGGGGCCAAAAAGGGCCCAAATAAGCATTTTCTTGGTTTTCGCACTATAACTTTAGTTTAAGTTAATAGAAATCTATGAAATTTTGACACAAGGTTTATGACCACAAAAGAACGGTTGGGATTGATTTTGGGAGTTTTGGTTTCAACAGTTTAGGAATTAGGGGCCAAAAAAGGGCCCAAATAAGCATTATTCTTGGTTTTCGCACAATAACTTTAGTTTAAGTAAATAGAAATCAATGAAATTTAAACACAATGTTAATGACTACAAAAGGAAGGTTGGTATTGATTTTGGGAGTTTAGGTCCCAACAGTTTAGGAATTAGGGGCCAAAAAGGGACCCAAATAAGCATTTTTCTTGGTTTTCGCACCATAACGTTAGTATAAGTAAATAGAAATCAATGAAATTTAAACACAAGGTTTATGACCATAAAAGGAAGGTTGGTATTGATTTTGGGAGTTTTGGTCCCAACAGAATAAGGGGCCCAAAGGGTCCAAAATTAAACTTTGTTTGATTTCATCAAAATTGAATAATTGGGGTTCTTTGATATGCCGAATCTAACTGTCATGACTGTGTATGTAGATTCTAAACTTTTGGTCCCGTTTTCAAATTGGTCTACATTAAGGCCCAAAGGGTCCAAAATTAAACTTAGTTTGATTTTGACAAAAAATGAATCAGTTAGGTTCTTTGATATGCTGAATCTAAAAATGTACTTAGATTCTTGATTATTGGCCCAGTTTTCAAGTTGGTCCAAATCGGGGTCCAAAATTAAACTTTGTTTGATTTCATCAAAAATTGAATAAATGGGGTTCTTTGATATACCAAATCTAACTGTGTATGTAGATTCTTCATTTTTGGTCCTGTTTTCAAATTGGTCTACACTAAAGTCTAAAGGGTCCAAAATTAAACTTAGTCTGATTTTAACAAAAATTGAAATTTTGGGGTTCTTTGATATGCTGAATCCAAAAATGTACTAAGATTTTTTATTATGGGCCCAGTTTTCAAGTTGGTCCAAATCAGGATCTAAAATTATTATATTGAGTATTGTGCAATAGCAAGTCTTTTCAATTGCACAGTATTGCGCAATGGCAAGAAATATCTAATTGCACAATATTGTGAAATAGCAAATTTTTTTTAAATTAGAGTTATCTTTCTTTGTCCAGAATAGTAAGCAAGAAATATCTAATTGCAAAATATTGTGCAATAGCAAGATTTTTTTTAATTGGAGTTATCTTTCTTTGTCCAGAATCAACTTAAATCTTTGTTATATACAATATACAATGTATATTCACTTTTTACTACCAACTGATAAATTAAAATAATCTTTACCATTCAGTGATAACAAGCAGTTTTTTTACATCTTATTTCCTTATCTTATCTAAAATGTTTTTAGATAATGTATGTTGGACATTTGCCAGACATGACTATGATGTCATTTTCTATTTTTATTTGCCAATAACTTTATGTAAATAACTTCATTGGAAATTTGCCAATATAAAATGTTGCTGATGAAGTTTTTTTTATTGTTTTATACAATAAACAATGTATATTCACTTTTACTACCAACCAATCTTTACCATTCAGTGATAACAAGCACTTTATTTTACATTTTAATATTTTATGATGTATTTAAAAGAGTAGTTATTGTTACAAACTCCATTAGAAATTTGAATTGATATCAGTTTTGGAAAAAGGGAAACGGGGATGTGAAAAAAAGGGGGGGGGGGGGGTTAAATTTTTCTCATTTCAGATTTCATAAATAAAAAGAAAATTTCTTCAAACATTTTTTTGACAGGATTAATATTCAACAGCATAGTGAATTGCTCAAAGGCAAAAAAAACCTTTTAAGTTCATTAGACCACATTCATTCTGTGTCAGAAACCTATGCTGTGTCAACTATTTAATTTTAGATTTAAAAAGTTTGAAGAAGAAATCTTTAATTGTAAAATTTGTAAAATCTTGACATTTGTTTTGTGTAAAAAAAAAACATGTAATGTCAAAAATTTGATCACAATCCAAATTCAGAGCTGTATCACGCTAGAATGTTTTGTCCATACTTGCCCCAACTGTTCAGGGTTCGACCTCTGCGGTCGTATAAAGCTGCGCCCTGCGGAGCACCTGGTTAAATATCATACCCCAACCGCCACCCACTCATCCACTCCCCACTTGAAGTTAAATGGTTGCTCCCTAAAGAGATATTTATCTTTGAAGGGTTTTTGAATTCTCATTTATATGTTGTCTAATTTTACAGCACATGTTGATTCTGCTGCAAGTCCAGTCTCCATGACAACAGAAATAACTACATGTAACCTTGACATTCTGATATAAAGTTGTTAAGAGGAATAGTTATATAGGATTTCCGAGGCAGTCATAGAAAATTACACAATACTGAATATGAATGAAGTACATTATGGTATATATGGACTTGAAGAGGAACTGTTACCAAAAATAACTGATAACTCTAAAATGTCTGAGGAAGGAGCTGGTCAGAGTTCTGATATGTCTATGGAAGGGGCTGGTCAGAGTTCTGATATGTGTGAGGAAGAGACTGGTCAGAGTTATGATATATATGAGGAAGGGACTGGTCAGAGTTCTGATGTAAAAGTCCATGTAATATCAGACACGGGTAAAGTACATAAATATTTGTATAAATTTAAAGGTGCAAAACCTTATAAATGTGGTGTTTGTGACAAAGCATTTAATGATCAAGCTTCTGTTGAAAGACATATCAGCAGCCATACCATTAGAATTGTCAACCCATTTTCATGCACAGAATGTGGAGCAGAGTTTGAGGACAAATTGTTGCTGGAACAACATAAACTGCATGCAGAATTTAAACATTACAAATGTAAACAGAGTAAACGGTGTAGAAGATCTTTTCATACAAAACATGGATTAGTGATACACGAGAGAACTCATCGGGATAAACCTTTTCACTGTAGTATTTGTGATACCAGTTACTATAGTAACATATTGCTAAAAAATCACATGGCTAATGCACATAATGAAACACTTTATAAATGTGGACTCTGCAAAAAAGTTTTTACACAGCATGGGTTACTACGTAAACATATGAAGCAACATGCCAACGATGGGAATGGTAAAGAATCTTGTAAAGTATACAAGTGTGACGCATGTCAAAAAGATTACAGTGAAACAAGTAATTTGCAGGCTCTCTCTATGGATATTGAAAACAAGGATCTTAAAATTTATTTTTGTACCGATTGTATGTCAAAGGGAATCAATGTTCACCAAATGAGCAACAGCAAGTATGCATGGAAATAACTAGCCCTTTGGTCGTTTTTCTGTCATGGGTTATTATGAATGTTTCCATGCCTTAAGTTATAAATAAAACTAGAATTGCCATTGCAAGCAATAGCGGATGTCACCCTTCCCCCTATTGACACTAAGCGGCAGCCATTTAAAAAAAATGTTTAAAATTGAATGCACAAATATACATGGCTATACATCTTTTTGTCAATTTTTTAGTTCATTTAGAGCATTTTAAAACAAATTTCATTTCTGCCGTTTCCATGGCAACGGCAGCCATTTTGAAATTTTCAAAGTCATAAGTCTCATCTATACATGCCAGTTAACAATAATATCAAGTTTCATTAAGTTCAAAGCATTTTGACATTTTTTTACATTTTTGCAGTTTCCATGGCAACGGTGGCCTTTTTGGAAATTCCTTCGTCAAAAGTTTCATCCAGACTTGCCAGTCTACAATCATATAAAGTTTCATAAAATTTTGAGCATTTTGAAATTTTTGACATTTTTGATGGTTCCTATGGCAACAGAGACCATTCCCTAAAGTTAATGGCATATACCACCTTGGTACATGGGAGGGACAATACCATCAAAGTTTCGATCAGTTTGACCTACCATTTTAAGAAAGTGAATGCCACTTTAAGGTTTTTGAAACATTCTGACCTGTTTTGCATTGTTTCCTTGGTAACGGCAGACATTTTTGAAATTCTACCGCAAATTCCACATCTACCAATGTTGCTCATCGTTACTGTAAAGTTTCGTTAAATTTGGAGCATTTTGATATTTTTGAAATTTTTAGTGTAGTTTCCATGGCAACATAGAAGTTCCAATGATTGCCAAAATCCTCCAAAACCAGTATATAGTGGGCATCTACATTGCATGAAAATATAATGATTCTGAGTTTAAGCATATCCAAATAATTCATTTAAACCAAAAACTGGATTTTTTCACATTTGTTCTGTTTCAATGGTAACGGCAGCCATTTTTTAGTTCCAAAGTTGCACTGCAACTCGATAGTCAGGGTTCCTTGTTATAGTGAACTATCATTTAGATTTGGTTCCGAGAAAGCGGGCGGACAAAATTAGGTGGAAGAAAAATAATAATAATAGGGAAAAAGAAACAGAGGAAAGGCAATAATATGTCACCCGACATTGTCGATCGGGTGACATAACTAGGTGGATTTTTTTTATTATTTAATGAGGGGGGGGGGGGGATACCTGTTTATGTTTACCTGTTTTGGCCTTTTTCAAGGTGTTGTTAACTGTTATCTGAGATCAATTTAAACTGTTGTCTGTTTTCAACCCACTTTGTCAACTGTTATCAGCATTTTTGCATTTTTGTTAACTGTTTTTGTCAAAATCGATGTCTTGTTAACATGTTAATGGACCTCCTATTGTCCCTCCTCTTTAATGACTGTAAGTTATAACTCCCCTTCGTGTTGATAAAATAATTGTTGGTCCGGCTCAACTGCTTTTTAAAAGGGAGTTCGCTTCTCAGTTTCAAAATAATTAGCTTTTCCAAACCATTGTTTTTATTGATAGGGGATTGATTAACATGATTAAGGAATCGAAAGGGAAAGAAAAATACATAGGTCAGTGTGCTTGATTTCAAGATATTAGCCATTGACTTTCCATATCTTTATCATTGACAAATTTAAGTTCTCAAAAACTATTAAAAAATATTTAAAATTTCATAAGACTTTTACAGATGGCTTATCATTATACATGTAAAAGATTTATAAAAAGAAAAAAAGGGGTCAATGGGCAATTTTTTTTAAGGCTTTCAAATCAGAATATTCAGAAAATCTGACAAAAATTCCAAAACATGACAAGCGAACTTCCTTAATTAGTTCAGTTTTGCTGCAGAAAAGTCTCATCAGATGATTTATTTCTTCAGTTTTTCCACAACTCTTCAAAATAAGACTTACCCACAAAATATTTTAAAAGAAATACTTGAGTGCAGTTGTCAAGGTCATTTAGCAAAATAATGTCATTAATAAAAAAAAATTAAGAGGTGATTGTTTAACTTGTTTAAAGAAAGTTACAAGAACAATTTTTCACTCAACTCTAAATTCAAACTTGCTCTATTATTACAGGTCTGTTTACGACTTTATAAAATATTCATTGCATTTCAACAAACGGGTCCACAACCATCATAGTTTTATTGATAACATATCAACATTTTCGGCTGAAAATCAAATCATTGTCAAAAGTCTGTAAATGTTTGAAAATTGAGTTGTTATATTATAAACCTATAAAACAAACAAAATGCATCATTTCTTGCGTTTTTAAACATGTTGAATGCTCCTAAAACCAATCAAAGTTGTATCCATGAACATGTAAATATGCACTCGCATAAGGTCGATTTCTATCCGACGCAGCTCATATGTTTTTTTATGTTTATATTTTTTACCTTGAACCATTATGGCACACGCATGTGAACGGTTGTCGTATCTAGGTCAAATATGTCAATTTCGAATTGCAACACATTACAGTCATAATAAATAAATTGGTAACAACATGTGCATCATTTAAAAGTTTGGAAGTGTTTTAATTAATGAAATATATTAAATGCATGCCAATTTGATAAATATAGATTCCACAACTGCAACAAGTGTGTTACGATATTTCTCCACTCGAGACAGTTAAATTTTAATATTTAAAGCGCGAGGCTTTGCCGAGCTTTTTAAATAGTTAAAATTTAACTGTCGAGAGTGGAGAAATATCATAATACACGAGTTATAGTGGCGGAATCTGTTTCTCTAATGATTTGTATCCTTCTTTTTCAAAGATTTGAAGAAAGTTGTGTTCTTTTTATGTGACGTCATCAGGCATGGTCGCCTTTTTTCATGACGTCACAATAGGAAAATTCAGAAGAAACAGAAAAATTTAATGTCACAATAAAATTTCGACCAATCATTTGCTGAGAACAAATTTTTCACTAGAGATTAGAAATATTTTTCTCACACCGGTCAGGAAATGTGAAAACAGCATGAAAATTAGAGAAAATTCATTTTTCTGCAGTAGTCAATATACGCCTGTGCAAACAAATTGTATTGCATTTAGAGCATGGGTTTATTCACAAAGAGAAAAAAGAAGCACGTCATTTCAGAATGACGTATTTAATTTTATCATTGTTTGTGTGTATTGCTTGACCCTTATGGGTGTATTTTTGCAATAAAGATTTATAAAAAAGACAATTAAAGAACTTGTCAAAAAAAATTCTCTCCCAATATTTCTAGTGTAGTGTTGTTTGTGTCTTATTATACCCTACCAGAGACATACATTTGTCATGTTTGTATATTACATATTGCATAAGGCAAAAAAAAATAATATATAGATAAAGGAAGATGTAGTATGAGTGCCAATGAGACAACTCTCCATCCAAATAACAATTTATAAAAATAAACCATTATAGGCTATGATTGTAGGACAAGGTACGGTCTTCAAAAATATGTTTGTTTCCTATTTCATCTTGGTAAAAATAGGGTATGTAAGTAAGGTAATAGGAAATACACATATGTTTTAAATTGGCCTTATATTCCTTTGACCCCACGGAACAAACTGAAAAGTTCCTTCTTTGTCTGGGTATTGTGTTTTTGTCCCGTTTGATCGTCTGTGCGGTCCTACTAAAAAGCGCCCGGGAGCGCCCGAGAAAAGAAAAAGCGTCCGGGGAAAAGAAAAAGCGCCCGGAGAAGGAAAATTAGCGCCCGGAGAAGAAAATTAGCGCCCGGGAGAAGAAAATAATAATATTTTATAACAATATTTTTTTCCTTAAAAAATAACTAATCATTGCTTGTTTTGTCCTTAATATTTATGGGGATATGTACCACGGTGGGTATGGTTGTCCTGCGAGATAACGTTCTGTGCTGGTGATTTGGTCCTGTCAGGTGCTGGTGGGTCCTGATTCTGTGCTGGTGGGTTTGTTTACATTGTATTAGAACGGCAATAAAACGACTGTTTTGTTGCTTAATTTTTCTCTGATGCGTCATGAAGTACCATGCAAAGTATATTACAACAATATTATATTGCAAAAGTCGTGCAAGTTCGTTAAACGAAATTGTCCTGACGCTGTGCTGGTGATAAGAAAAACGGTCCTGGTTCTGTGCTCCTTTGTCCTGGTTCTGTGCCTTTATATTTTAGTTAAAAATGGCATACATTCAAGATCATTGATGCTGTACTGTTATTGCCTAATTAACTGTTGTCTGCTTTCTTGAAATAGACATTGTTGTGAATCTGTTTACTGTTATTATGAGAGAAAAAATACCCCCATTTTTTTATTTTTTTTAAAATTAACTGTAATCTTATTTATTGGCCTGTTAATGGAATCCTTCTTGACCCCTTTTAAGATAAGAAAATATGTTTACGATTTTCGGGATTACGATCATTTTGCAAGATCACCAAAATACGTTGTAATTTATACAATACTTATATAAAGTAGATGATGTGGTATGTTTGTTGTCAATGGACAAATTTCCATAAGAAACCAAAGGAAGTATGTGTTAACAACCATACGTCATCGTACGACCTTCATCGAAAACCCATAAAATAAAAATGTAAAAGGTTTTGCATCAAAATGGAGAGCAAAAATGTAGAACAAAGGACTTTCTGAGCGTTTAAATCATATGTCTTTAGCAGCTTAAAACACATCAGTTTGTATTTGTACAATCAAATCCCAGTATGTATTGAAACTCCGCCTACCTATTTTTTGAAAACATCCAAGCAAACAAAGCAAGCAAGTCAATCAAAGTTTTTTTTTTGCATGCTTTTATAGAAGAGCTGTACTATATAATGCAAAGAAGCGTTTAAGTCTTTCGCCAAAAAATAATATCAATTTCTTTTTGTCTTATGTTATTTTCCGTACCATTTCCTTCCATTCATGATCATTAAATTGAACTGTTAAATATTTCTTGGTACCTTCTTAATTCTTTTATAAGTCTTATGTAAACATAATTATGACAATAACTGTTGTGAGCACAAGATTCACTGCACACTTTTAAAGTTCTGCTTCATCAAACATTAAAATGTGAACTTAAGTTTTGAGACTTTTTTAATCGACACGATTGGGATTTTTGTATATGAGAACATGGTTTATCTATTAGTAGAAAATGCGGCTTTGAACTAGCTTTCAGTACCTGCGAGCATTCGTTGTTCAATAATGTGTGTCTTTGTGTTATTATTTTATGTGATAAATTGTTGTGTTGTAAAGGGCATTTAATATCTTCATAAAACTATTCTTATTTTAGATACTATATATTGTTATCTGATATTGGACGAAAGATGTTGCCCTTTTATGTAATTATGTAATACAAGTTACGATCATTTGAAAACACATATTAAACAGCCAAATGGATGCACAAGAGCTAAAATAGGAGTCATAAATCCTATTGACAACAATTATCTGCCCAATGTTATTGATTGTGTAACATTTGTTTCAAATATGACCAACTTCTTATCCAAAATCACCAGCACCGTATCAGGACCCACCAGCACAATGACAGGGCCCACCAGCACAGTATCAGGACATGAATAAATTGAGAAAATGCTAAATTTTAATAAATTGCAATGTTTTTTCACAAAATAGTTTTGTCGTGTGGATTGCGGTATAGAAAGCGGACTCTATGAGCATTTTTGTTTTCTTTTTTCAGTTGGAGATTTTCTGAAAATGAGCATTTTTGTGTTACGCTTACTGAAACAGTTTAGAGGGTCAACTTTTAAATGGTTTACATATGAACCCATAAGAAACAAAATTGAAAAATCTCAACTGTTTTCTTCCATTTTTTATGAGTGAAAACGTCAAAAATCATCATTTTCGTCTTTGTTTACATTTTTTCATTGATCACCAGCACCCGTCAGGACCGAATCACCAGCACAGAACGTTCTCTCGCAGGACAACCATACCCACCGTGTGTACGATGCTACATCTAAAGTGTTGTTGTACTTTTACATTTTCACGGCCGACACTCGGCTAACCGAGAGTTTGGTCGGTTAATCTATATTGAGTATGCGGCTATATCGGCGGTTGGACTGTTAATCGGGTTGGCTAAAGTCTGTTAAGCAGGTGTTATCGAGAAAATCATTGAAAGTTCAGCATGTTTCACTGTATAACTTTTTAAACACATGTTTATCATAAAAAATATTCATGTCTAACAAAACAATTCAATGTGCTGAATCCAGTGGTGTAATTATTATTTTTCTAGCTTCAATGTACGATCTATAAAATGAAAAGGCGGGTTACTCATCAATAAATTTATACACATTTTACACACACAAACTGTGCACAAAATGACACGTTGGTTGAATTTACGTGCATGCAATATTTTAAACATCGAAAAAAGACAGGCATTATGTTTGTTAACCATACTGAAATCATTGTGTGAAAAATCTTCACGAAAATCTGTATTTTGGTGACATATATCAATCTTTAATTAAAACCTGGTCTGTTAATGGGTCGGATGTATAAAACCCGGTCTGTTAATTGGTCTGTTAAGAGTTATGAATGGCAATAAAAGTATAATTTTATTGCTATATGGGATGTTATCGGATCAAATGGGTAGGCTCAAGACGAGCGGCTAAAATATACGGAAACAACACATGAGCAATGAAACATAAAATATACGGAAACAACACATGAACCAGTGGCGGATCCAGGGGGGTTCCGGGGTTTGGAACCCCCCCCCCTTTTTTGCCGATCAATGCATTTGAATGGGAGCATATAGTTGGAAACCCCCCCCCCCTTTTTTACTCTGGGTTGTGAACCCCCTTTTTAAAATTTTGAACTGTGAACAATGAACAATTTAAACAATGGAAATAGAAAATTGATAAAAACGGTTTCAAAAAAGTGTAATATTAAAGTAATGTTAATTTCATCCAAGAATGGTCGCATATGTCATGTCGATTCTGTTTAATTGTCATGCATGACACCAACTTGTCATCTACATTGGTAACCAGTATATAAATCAGAGATAAACGTCGAAATGTAACTAAACATCAGTACGTAAAATATATTGGGATGCTAAAATATAAAGAATAGAGAAAGAATAATGAGTAAGATAAATAAAAGGTAAAAGGAAAAAACGTCACGGAAGAAACGTGACATAACAATTTAAAGAATACAGAAATAAACAACACCCCCAATCCGAACCCTCATGGTATACACGATAATCTGGATGGAGTAGCAGAATATAGAATAATAGATAAGGACTGTAGAGAGTGATGCATTGCTAAAAAAGAGAGAAAAATAATAATTGTTTAAGAATACACACATGAAACACCCCTGGGTATTGAAACAGTAACGGATTGCGATGTACTCATATTGGTGACAAATGCTAGAAGTTTACATGCGGACAACTGCCGTTCTCCTCTACACTTATGAAGAAAGGAACTAAACGGAATAAAATGTATTAAAACTTAAGATTACCAAATGTAGCTGCATTCGCTCCTTTCCATTTACTTCTTGAGAATGACTAACATTGCCTATGTAAAATTTTAAAATCGTTTGTATGCACATTGAACGACAAATTTATGTGACGTATAAAATTTTCTGATGTCAGACACTCAAATCAATGAATGTGTTCGTAGATAGTAGATGTTTTTGTGTTCTGTTAAATTGTTCCTTTTAAAATTGTTATACGATGATGACTGATGTACCCATATTTTGACTATTTTATTTATTGTGTCTGTTTATTTAACGCCATCAATGTAAATATAACGGAATTTTATGAGACTGTCATTAAAGTGAGAGTTAGATTTCAAAATTGTATATAAGTAAGTAATTAAATATAAATAAAGATTATATAGAAGAATCATGAAAGACATTGTCCTCGATCAAAATGTATATACTGTTACTAAAAATGATCAAAAATAATCGGTGCCTGAGGTCTAATATTTTCGCAACTGCATGGTGAACACTTTTTTATACAGATGCTGAGACAGATTTATTATATCTTTTTATAAAACTAAAACTGTTTCAATGGCTATGGTTATCGGGGTTTTAATGCTTAGACTTGAATTTAAACCAAACACTTGTTTTTTACCCCCTTGTTTTAACTACGTTACATGTATAGTACTGCTTTTTTGCTGATTTATTGTGTGTATCTGTGAAATTTGAGTTGTCTTATACATTTTTCATTTTGATATCGTTTTTGAAAAACATGTCTTTTGATGTCTTACATGTTATAAATCTTCCGAATAAACTGTGATCCATTATTATCATGCAGTCTTTCGAAATAGTATTCATATACATATTGTTAAAATTGAAATATTCATACTTGTTTTTGTGCTTTATTACAAATGTCTCTTATCTGAACTTTTGCAAATTACTTGCCTTAAATAAAAAAAATCAATGTCCATAATAAAATTAACGGTACCAATTTTCTTGCACCAGATGCGCATTTCGACAATACATGTCTCTTAAGTGATGTTCGTGGCCAAAATATTTGAAATCCAAAGCTTATATAAAAGATGAAGAGCTATAATCCAAAAGGTCCAAAAAGTATAGCCAAATCCGTGAAAGGAACCAGAGCTTTGCATGAGGGAGATACATTCCTTAATTTATAATAATTTCTATCATTTTGTAACAGTAAATTTTAATAACACAAAAAATCCGTATTTTCATGCCAGTACCGGCTTCTGGGGTGGTGATACCCTCGGGGACTAATAGTCCACCAGCAGAGGCATCGACCCAGTGGTAGTAATAAAATTAACGGTACCAATTTTCTTGCACCAGATGCAAAGTTGTCTCATGCCAATAAAATATCTATATATTTTCCTCGGGCGCTTTTTCTATTCCCCGGGCGCTATATTTTCTTCTCCGGGCGCTTTTTCTTTTCCCCGGGCGCTTTTTCTTCACCCGGGCGCTCCCGGGCGCATTTTAGTAAGACCCCGTCTGTGAGTCCGACCAGCCTGTTCTTGTCATCACAACTCCTCTGAAACAACACAATAGACTTTTATGAAACTTTTTGTTGATAAAAAGGAAAAACTAAGTAGATGTGCATATCGACAGGAATTTATAATTCACAGTGGCGGATCCAGAAACGTTCATAAGTGGGGGCCCACTGACTGCCTAATAGGGGGCCCACTCCGGTCATGTTTCAGTGATTCCTATATAAGCAACCAAATTTTTCCCAGAAAAGGGGGTGCCTGCCCCCCCCCCCCCCCCCCCCCCCTTAATCCGCCTCAGATTCAATAACGATCAATAATTCTTACAGGAGTTGTGCCCCTTCAAAGTTAGAATTTCGGCCTAAATATACTACTAATACTGCAACAGTTGTCTTCACAATTCATCTGAATCCACAACGGAATTTCATGTAACTTTGAAGATAATAAGGACATACTATGCTAATGTGAATTTTCACAAGAAACGTTAATCAGTTGAATTTTTTAGGAGTTACAAGTCTTTGAACTTAGGAATCTTAATAATTCGTTTGCCCATCGACATATGTTGGGCGAGGGATATGTGAGCGTTCATAGATCACTGTGTTGTAAGTCAGATTAACATTCAAAAGAAATGTCAATGACCTCTCGACTAAACTGCCCAATTATTATCAAATCAGAGGCGAATTTAGGGGGTAGGCTGGGCTCGGTGATTTCAGTCATTATATATATAGTACACCAGATCCGGATTTCGACAATAAATGTAAGGGATCGAAACGGTATTTGGAAGGCCATACAATTTACCCTCAATTTAAGAAAGACTCTTGAACTTTAAGAGTCAATATAGGATGAACGGATCATATAAACCGGAGGGAAAATATGATACAAGCCCAAACGAAAAAAATTAAACAAGTCTAAATTGAAAACTACGTTCAAACCTATGATTGCGTTGGATAAAAACCGCAATTTTTATACGTGTGCATGTAAAACAAATTCCGTTGTAGAAGAGTCTAAATACAGCACAAACAACATTTTCCAAAAGACCAAAAAGTGAAAAAGTTTATTTAAACAAAAAGCATTTGACTAACAGGTCGAACAACTGATGTTCTTTAACCCTGCTGACTGCCGTTGGCGATTGCCAAATAAAATTGATCACAAGATGTAACAAAATGGATCTTAATATAAATTTAATACTAAACAAAAAACAATAAACTTGTGGCCAAGATCGATGTTATGCCACAAAAATGAGGTGTCAATATTTTTTTAGTACACCAGATCCGGATTTCGACAAGAAATGTCTCTTCAGTGATGTTAGGGATCGAAACGGTATTTGGAAGGCCATATAATTTACCCTTAATTTAAGAAAGACTTTTGAATTTTAAGAGTCAATATAGGATGAACGGATCATATTAACCGAAGGGAAAATATGATACAAGCCCAAACGAAAAAAATATAAACAAGTCTAAATTGAAAATTACGTTCAAACCTATGATTGCGTTGGATAAAAACCGCAATTTTTTATACGTGTGCATGTTAAACAAATTTCGTTGTAGAAGGGTCTAAATACAGCACAAACAACATTTTCCAAAAGACCAAAAAAGTGAAAAAGTATATTTAAACAAAACGCATTTGACTAACAGGTCGAACAACTGATGTTCTTTTACCCTGCTGACTGCCATTGGCGATTGCCAAATAAAATTGATCACAAGATGTAACAAAATGGATCTTTATATAATTTTAATACTAAACAGAAAACAATAAACTTGTGGCCAAGATGTTATGCCACAAAAATGAGGTGTCAATATTTTTTTAGTACACCAGATCCGGATTTCGATAATAAATGTCTCTTCAATGATGTTAGGGATCGAAACGGTATTTGGAAGGCCATATAATTTACCCTCAATTTAAGAAAGACTCTTGAATTTAAGAGTCAATATAGGATGAACGGATCATATAAACCGGAGGGAAAATATGATACAAGCCCAAACGAAAAAAATATAAACAAGTCTAAATTGAAAACTACGTTCAAACCTATGATTGCGTTTGATAAAAAACCGCAATTTTTATACGTGTGCATGTAAAACAAATTTCGTTGTAGAAGGGTCTAAATACAGCACAAACAATATTATCCAAAAGACCAAAAAAGTGAAAAAGTATATTTAAACAAAACGCATTTGACTAACAGGTCGAACAACTAGCTGCATGATGTTCTTTAACCTTGCTGACTGCCATTGGCGATTGCCAAATAAAATTGATCACAAGATGTAACAAAATGGATCTTTATATAATTTTAATACTAAACAGAAAACAATAAACTTGTGGCCAATATGTTATGCCACAAAAATGAGGTGTCAATATTTTTTTTAGTACACCAGATCCGGATTTCGACAATAAATGTCTCTTCAATGATGTTAGGGATCAAAACGGTATTTGGAAGGCCATATAATTTACACTCAATTTAAGAAAGACTCTTGAATTTAAGAGTCAATATGGGATGAACGGATCATATAAACCGGAGGGAAAATATGATACAAGCCCAAACGAAATATATACTGAATCATTAGACGAGTTGTATATACAGAATCACTATATTATATATATATATACTGAATCACTGAAGCATGACTAGAGCGGGGCCACTTTTAGGCAGTCAGTGGACCCCCTTTGCAATTCACAAATAATGCATATTTCAAGATCTTTCTTGTCGACCGTAGCGATTCATAAATGAACATATGCAACTATTCCAGTCATAATGACGTTCGATAACTCTGCATGTTACTTGTTTAATTAGGATTATGTAAAATAATCTAGTGTGATGATTTACAAATTATAGACTTCGCTATAGAAACATAAACATAGTCATTAAATATTAACTTAAGATAACTGTGCTTTGATCTTTTTTATTTGCCCTACTGATTTTATAGACTCTTTACAACTTTTACCCACAGGGACTCGGTTAGCAGATTAAAATTTTGTAAATCAATGTTTTTAATTTATTTTTTATTTTTTCCTGTCTATCTGCATTACTTTATTAACGTATTTAACGTTGCCATCACTATTTCTTTGTTTTCTGGCAATGTGCAGTTTACTATCCATATCCAGCGTCAGTTGCATTCGTGTCAGAATATTCAAATTTCCCGGCGAAAGCAACGTAACTGGCAAACATGTCGTTTTCAATATGATAGACGAAATGGGAGATAACTCTTGTCATTCGGAAACTTCTGGGGTGATGCGTTTACCACAACGATAACTCCTCATAAACAGACGAGTGCTGTCCCCTGATTTATTATTACATATCGAGCGCAAAATTATTAACCATGTTAACGAATAGAACCTTTCTTCAAACGGGGTAACATGGTCCGAGAACACAATTATTTCGTAGTGCATTTCTTTTAGAACATAAATGAAAATAAAAAAAATCCCACCTGCGCTTTCTCAAAGAAACTTTTACAGTGTGTTGTACTACTTTTGGGACAAATTATATCAAAATACTAGAAAACTTCATTGGCTCTAACTCAAAATATGGACAATGTTACGTTTAGGGCGTCTTGAAATCTTTTGACAGCTTCCGAAGTGCTAATTTTCAACCTTTTTCAACTGGACCAAATCACTACTTTCCTTTAAAATTCTGGACCCAATTTTTTTTAACAGTGTAATTTCACCCCCATACTTGCAATTTGAGGCAATAAACATGGAAAAATAAATTTGGAAGGGGTATAAAAATTAATGGCAAGTAACCCACTGTCAACACTAGGGACTATATTCGTAACAACGAAAAACAAGGGACGACAATTGTGGTCTCGGACCACATAAATCATTGACTTTTTCGTAGACACATCAATAAAATGAAGAAGTTACTTAAAATATTGACACGTTCAATGAGATTTATAAGGTTTACTAACAGTACCAGGATTTAGAAAAATAGGGGAGGGCCGGTTGGTTGGTCAACTTGGATTGATACTTTGAAAAAGGTCTATTAATTTATCATACATGCATGTATGAAGTTCAATCAGAAGGCCCTATTTCCCCATAAATACGCCTCTGATTATATAAGTGTTGTACTGCATAAATCCTTGATTTCACGGAAAAATATCAGAACGATGTCAGAATGTCACATTCCTTTGTGGAAATAAAACCCGATAGTTTGGGGACAATCATTTCATATTTTCAATGGGCGGAGGGATAGGAGGATAATCTGATATTGAAACACTGACTGTTCAAAGACATTTTTGTTTGATTTAATTTATATGAAGGATATATTGGTGTGGCGTAGGTATCAAGTAAGGGGACAGCACTCGTCTGTTTATAAGGAGTTATCGTTGTAGTAAACGCATCAACCCATAAGTTTCCGAATGACAAGAGTTAACTCCCATTTCGTCTATCATATTGAAAACGACATGTTTGCCAGTTACGAATGCAACTGAAGCTGCGTAAGAGTTCTGTTAATCCACAAATCAAAATATGCATGTGATAGAAGAATAATTTCGGAAGAAAATGAAGGCTGTTGTAAGGTATATAGTAATTTATTAATATTTTTAATTATTTTTTTTATCTAAAGTAGGGAAGGCAATTCAAGATGGCGACTTAGATCCCTTTAGGTTTTTCCGACGTAGTCGGTATAGTTTCGGTTTGTGCCCTTTGAACTTAAGGACACTTAACTATGGCAACAGAATACGCATGCTCGAACTGAATCTTTTCTGTGATTGGACAAAATGCTGTCATGGTGGGTGATTTGGTTGTGTTTGAAAAAACGTCTCGTTAATTATATCGTGTATGAAAGCAAGTGAAAAACTATAAATATTTGACAAATCTAAGATCTTACAAAGATTTATATTTTAATTAAAATAATTGTTTCTCCAATAGCTCTTTGCATCCGTGACAGCTGTTTATTCGGAACGTACATGACTTTTAGAACGCACCTACGCATGTGAGATTTCCGCGGGGTTTTGGTGAATGTAAACAGAAAGATACGAGGACCGAGAATACTGAACACAAACAGCGAAAACGTCGGACATCTTTTTTAAAGATAGTTTTTGTTCCAGAAAACAAAGAAATAGTGATGGCAACGTTAAATACGTTAATAAAGTAATGCAAATAGACAGGAAATAATAAAAAATAAATTAAAAACATTGATTTACAAAATTTTAATCTGCTAACCGAGTCCCTGTGCTTTTACCATGATTGAGTTTGAAAAATAATCAAAAGGAATATTCCCACCTTTTTTCTTCACTTATCAGTAATGGGCCATTACATGTGCATGGTGATCAACAATACAGGCTACAGCTATGGTCATGAACATGTTTCATTGTGTGCAAGTCAATAGAATCTATTAAAGGTATTAAAAAAATCATTTAAGACAATTAGTTTAAACATATATTTTAATAGTGGATTGGGAAACAAGTTTTGCAACTTATATTAATCCCTTTCCACTTTGCGGGAATTGATGGAATAGGGGTATATTTATACGTTGTAAATTGGAATGGGCGAACTTTTTGGTGGTCTGACACCTAAACGGAGGATCATAATCCAGATAAATATGAGCAGAGACCCAATACAAATTCCGTTTGTGTTATATGTCTCTGGTATGAGTATTCCAGGCCAGATCTATGAATGTAAATAGTTATCAATGTAAAGTTGCTAAAGGATCGAGGCTGGTCGTGTTTTTTTAAAACGCTGATAAAATGGGGACGTAACTACAAATACATTTGCCTAATCTGCATCACACAGGTTAAAGACGTGTAAATAAAATATACGTCTTTGTACGAGGTTAGTTTATCACATTATTTTCAATGTGTGATGCTTATAACATCTCGCGTTAAACTTAGATAGGGCATTCGGTTTATGCAGTCCCTTATATTCGTACTGCTGAGCCATCAGATTGGTTTTTATTTTACTTATGAAACTGAAACATAATAAAACTAAAAAAAATATGAAAATGGAATTCTGAACCAGTAAAAAATTATTGAATAAACTAAAATAAAAAAGAGTTTTCCTTAAAAATCACGGAAACAAAAAACAGTATCTTACGCAAATCTATGGAAATAAGCAGCTTAAAAAATTTTTTTTTTATTTTTTTTTTTAAAGATTTCACTTTTTCTTTAACGTACAATTGCTGTTAAAATGTTTAATTGTTTTATGGTCCGATTTTGTTCTCTTATGTACCTTAACATCATCTGTCAAGGATGTTATTGTACATCGTATTGTCATTGTTTGCTGTTAAATACTTGGTCTTATCCCATTTTCCGTTATGAGTATGGGGTGAGGATATAGCCTAGCCCAAACATCAAAGCAGGGACCGAGTAAATTATATACGCAGGATAGCTGTTCGGCCAAAAATTAAATAATATATATAAAATATTTGAAATAATTTATTATTAGGAAACACACATAAATCACATGTCATAAGAGACAAAAATCGTCTTAACACAACATAGCACTATTTGTTAGATTTACATTTCAGAGTAAATTTCACGGAAACATCTCATAGGCAAATCCGTCAGATGTGTCGGAGTATTCAGTAGGACTTCCAGGCTGAGGTCTTTGATACATACAATTCCAATTAAATGATTGTTCATAACTTGTAAATCCGAAAGACGGAAACGCCATGTTTTTCGCAACATGTGCTGTTGGTATACTTCGGTGATTTGCCAAAACTGGCGATGATGAAGAAATAGGTGAAAACGACTCTGAAAATCCGGCAGATGTATCTCCATTTACGGGAACATATGGGGTTTCTGGATTAACTGATACATCATACATGTCATGATGATGTTGGGCCTGGAAGTAGTTTGGAAAATAGTTTTCTTGAACACTTGCTACTGGTGACGACGTCTGATACGTGAATTGTTGAACTTCACACTCAAATGAAGATTCCTGTATTATAGCACTATTTGTGGAGTTGTCATTTGAAGGCACTTGTACGTTATCCGTCACGGCAACATAGTTTTGTGGAGCTTTATCCATCATGTCCAAGGTCTGTGATAACATCCATATATAGTTGTGTGCCATTCGGAGTGTCTCTATCTTTGAGAGTTTGTTTTCACCAGGATTGACGGGTAGTATGGATCGGAGACTCTCTAAAGCATCGTTTAATCCGTGCATACGGTTACGTTCTCTGTCATTAGCTTTTGATCTTCGGGTTTTCTTCGACTCCTCTACAAGACCTGGACTCCTATCAAGTCGACGAGACTTGTTGTAACGTTTCCTCTTTGGGGGATTTTCAGCTCCCGATAAATCAGGTTTAGGTAGTTCTTTTGTTTTAGTGTCTGGAGAAATATTTTTAAAGTCTATCTTTTCTACAAGAAATGCTGCATCGAAAACGTCGTAATTTTCAAACTCATACTCCGATAAACTGCCAGGTCGTGATATAGACATCGATGATGAAACTGAATCTGCAGTACAAGGACTTCTAACGCTGCTTGATGCTGGAGAGATTGAATAGCTGGCATCGAACTCGAACTTCATTGTGTCCATGGTGAATTTAAATTTGACTCAGTTTATAAAGTGTAGCTATATATTTTCACTTAAATAGATAAATAAAGAATGTGATTTCTCTTTAAGCAAGCAGGTCTTTTAAATACATTTTGGGCTAAATGATTTCTTCGACATGTCTTCTCATACTTATGAGTTGATCAATTACTCTGGACATCTTATTGAATGATCAAATCATAACTAACGATAATTTCGTGTGTTTATTCGAGCCATTGTTCTCAATTATCCAAACATATTGGAATTACTTGTGAAAACAGTCAGACACTGATTATTTCAAGTTATCGACCCATAAAAAACACTGATTATTTAACAAAGTAATCAACCCATTAAAAATTATAATTAATACAAGAATTTTTCAAATTGTATTGAATGTTTTGGCATGTCAAGGGAGAATACGCCGTGAAACTGAGTCATTAAAACAAGAATTCGTTGTTTTTTGCTAATGCACATTATCAGAGCTGTTAAAAGATAAAAATACCACTGTTGAATTTTAAGTTGTCAGAAAATTTCATTGGATTTTTACAAATTTGAACCGTTTTTTAAAAGTTAGAGTTCTATATACTGCGTTCGCCGTGTCGTGATAATAGTCTCAGGCTAATGGTTTTTTTATTGTTTTAATTCTAAACGCGGAAAATTTTGTTGTTGTGTTTTATGATTTTCATTTCGATCAACAATATGATCTATCTCATCATTAGAGACATATACATTTTGAAATACATTTATGTCTGTTATCCAATGGCAATGATGCATCGCCAAGAATAGAGAATAAGCAAATAAATCCGGATTCTAACGACGGAAACATTGAATTAAAATTTTAAAAAATTTACATCTAGAAATGACTTAAGAATTGTTCAAGTAAGCAAACGAAGACAATCCCCTTTCCCATTAAGACTCTAAATCTAGATTTCAAGGTGACAATCAGTACGTTTTTGGTTATGTTAAATAACGTTTCCAGTTGGTTGATGTCGATATCTGTGCTGAAATTATGAGTTGTCTCCACTTTATCAAATCTCGTCCTCAAACTTTTTGTTTGTTTACAAATTTCAGATTTCTCATATTATTTGGTAAGATGAATTGTATTTAGATTTTTACACTTAACACTAAATAATATGATGGGCATATTTATCACAATACTAACAGCTAAATACATGTATCTTGTCAGTCAAAATAATAATGACGTCTGGAATTTACTAAATTATTTCTAAGGCTATTATATTTTTTTCTTTGACGCCTTTATACATCGACAGGAAGCCCCAAGGAGACTGGAGTCCAAGCACAAATTTAACAAAGCCTTCGTAGCATCATAATTAATTGGACTAGTATCTTGGTATCACAGTACTGCTACAACTTACAAAGGATAAACATGTTAAGATTTATATATAATTATATTTAGGCAGTGTCTGCACGTACCCGCATGTGGGTACGAATAGTCAAATTGACATTCGTAGGCTACACGTACCCACATACGGTTTTATAATTAAATGCAATCAAATCAGGAATTAAACGTGAAATATATACAGAAATTATCGATAATATGGGGATTTCGAGTAGAACGAGTGAAGGGTATCACAGGGACTTGTCTCAGAAAATTTTTTTCCTATATACCTTAATATAACACAAGGTACTTAACTAAATTTTTTGGAAAATAACACCCAGTCCCGAATTCCCGTTATTTTTCGATTTCTCGGTTGTCAAACCTACTTAAACTTAATATGCCGTAAATCTAAATTGATTTATCTACACAATGGTATATGACACGACTATCATTGTTGTCGGGATCATGAGTAGCAGGTCTCAGAAGTCGGTCAACGGGATTTGTTTTTGCAAAAACCGGATGTGGGTACGCATAGCCTACGAACGGCAATTTTGCTATTCGTACCCGCATGCGGGTACGCGCAGACACTGCCTTATATTTATCCATAACAAACGGATTTTACATACCAAAAACTACTCTGAGTACAGAATTATCTGTGAAGTTGGGAAAGTTTTAATGCCTGGCATCTACTAGATACATTAAAGTTAAATGTATTTTGTGTTTCAGAAAGATAAAATATCTTTAGGATTTTGATCTTGATGGGCAGTCTTTTCACCATCGAATACCGCTGAACACCACCGAACACATTAAAATACCATCTAACACACCTAAATATTTTGTTTTCACCTTATTTGATGTACCTTCTAAACAAGGATAACTATGTTTATTAAACATATAAATACACAAATTAATAATAAATGATAACAAGAGAACCATGAGAACCAACAAAAACAGTATTTCCGGGCTGAAAATGTCAGAACAGTACACTTTTAAGTCTTAACATTTATTTAAATATAATTTTTGTGATAATTTCACATTAAATCAAATGTTTTAACTGATTTGAACAATTTATTTCGATTAAATTAATTGCAAGTAAAAATCATAAGATAATATAATTATATATATATATACAACACAATGAAATACAAGCAATGTAATACTAAATCCAGATTCGTTTTTTTTTTTATTTTGATTCTCATCAAATATTCACTTACAAATGCATGTGAAAAACATGAGAATATGATTAAATTTTACGTAATTTAAATGATTAGATTGTTTAATTGTGTGACATTATTGTTTTTCTTTATGGTTAATGTTATATGCTAATTCGTCACCTCAAACGTATATAAATACTTATAAAATAATTACAAACACTTGTTTCATAGGAATAGCTCGCCAGCATGTGCAGCTTACTGTGATAATTTTATTAAAAAAAGAAAATTTGAGTCCCTATAATCGGCTATTTCATCAGATACTGGATCACCGCTGCGTAGTACACGACAGCCTACAAAATAGAAAATCAAAATGAGAAATCATATATACATATACATATGCATTATAGGTATTCATGATCAACCAAACAATACCATACTGGTAGTATTAATATCTATCTAGAGATCTATCTATGCGTAAAAACATTTCATAAATTACAAGCATACAACTCCTGTTGGGGGGAGGTGGTCTTTACCGAAACTAAACTGCACTTTTCTGAACGGTATACCAGCGTTGAATGACAGTATATCTTAACTTACTTTAACAAGAAAACTATTCGCTATTTTTCATATCAAATATCATACAATATATTTACGCAATGCGACAAATATTGACCAATCCGAAATATCATATATTTAAAACATAAACCTGTTTATCTAATATAAACACCAATATAATAGAAACACGTGTATGCTCAACTTTAATAAATACATTTGTTTTGGGGTGTTCGGTGGTGTTTGGCGGTATGCGATGGTGAAAAGACCGACCCGCATTTTTTTTCCTTCATGCAATAGGTGTGAAAATTAACTAAGTTGTGTTACAACTTCGAGATGCTCCCTCAGGTAAAAAAAACGGTTTGTATTGTTTTGATTCTCCTTAATTGATATATTCACAACTGTATGTGAGTTAAAGAATTTATCTGAGTCAGTGAGTGGACAGTATCAAAGTAATTCAGGTGTTTGTTTATTTTTACACCTTCTGCAGAAAGGGAAAAAATGCCCATCAAAAACCATGAAAGTTTTTATCTTTCTTAAACACAAAATGCATTTAACTTTATATATCTAGTGGATGCTAGGACTTAAAACTTTCCAAACAGCACAGGTAAGTCTGTACACAGAGCAGAGGCGGATTTAGGGGCTTGGGGGCAGGGGGCCCGTGCCCCCCCTTTTAGGGAAAAAAATTGGTTGCTTATATAAAGAAACACTGAAGCGTGACTGGAGTGGGGTCCCCTTAGGCAGTCAGTGGGCCCCCACTTATGAAAATTTCTAGATCCACCAGTGCAGAGTAGTTTTTGAGGTGAAAATACTGCCATATTTGTCCACTTGTTATGATGATCGAACCTAGTCCAAATAATTATGATGTCTGGCAAGGCTATTTTTAAAAATTTGGGACTTCTTAAGGTAGTCCAGCCCTGGTCTCTGTGACTCATTTGTTTATTTTACTGAGTCACTGAGACCAGGGCTGGACTTAACTTAAGAGGAAGCAAGTTAACTCGTACCACTTAAAGTCAACTCTTACCAACGCAAAGTTGTTCCATTGAGAACTTGTACCATAACAACATTGATTTTTTTCATGGGGAAAGGGGGGTGTCAGACCTTTATCTGTACTCCGGGATCTGGGAATTCTCTTTCAAATTTTTGGATGTCAAAATATAAATTTCTTTAAATTTGAGACCTCGGGATTTCATATTTTTAAGCCCTGAGTTTATGTCTTTAAGCGCGGATTTTGGGATCATGACCCCTCCGACCCCTTTCGGTGATTCCTAACGTTACTAATTATATCTGACTAGCAGACTCAACTAGGAAAACTATTGCCAATGCTTCAATTAACATGATAAATGTACAGGCACAGTATTGCGTAGTACATGAATAAGGACACATTCAAGTTTCAAAAAAATATTGTGGTCAAGCAGATGGCCAAAAAAATGTTCTGATTTACCCCTTACCAAACTAGTATTACCTTATTAGTTTTGAAGAATTTTTGTTTTAGTTAATAGCAGAAAAACGGTTTAAACCCCCTTAAAAAATCTTTGTGCTTAATTTGTGGGGAAAAAAATCTGTCTCAGTCAAAAACATCATTCTCTCCGTAAACATGATAAAGTTAAATGGTTGCTTCCCTTATACTGTTATATAAATCATAAATCACATGTTATAAAGAAAAGCATATTTATTTTTGCATTCTCATTTATATGTCATCTATGTTGTTTGATTTTACAGCACATGTTGATTCTGCTGCAAGCCCAGTCTCCATGACAACAGAAATAACTACATATATATTTGACCTTGACATTCTGATATAAACTAGTTGAAGAGGATTAGGTATATAGGAATTTTAAGTCCGTCACAGTAAATTACGTAATATGAATGAAGAACATTGTGGGATCGGAGAGAAACTGTTACCAACTTACAACTCTAATATGTCTGAGGAAGGGGCTGGTCAGAGTTCAGATATGTCTACAGAAGGAGCTGGTCAGCGTTCTGATATGTCTACAGAAGGGGCTGGTCAGAGTTCTGATTTGTCTACAGAAGGGGCTGGTCAGAGTTCTGATATGTCTACAGAAGGGGCTGGTCCGAGTTCTGATGTTAGAGTCCAAGTCGTATCAGACAGTGGTAAACTACATAGATATTTGTATAAATTTAAAGGGATAAAACCTTATAGATGTGGTGTTTGTAATAAAGAATTTTATGATCAAGATTCTGTTGAAAGACATATCAGCAGCCATACTATTAAAAGTGCCAAACGATATTTATGCACGGAATGTGGAGCAGTGTTTGACCGGAAAATGTTACTAGTGGAACATAAACTACATGCAGACAAACAGTACAACTGTAAGAGTAAATTGTGTAAGAGATCTTTTCATACAAAACGCGGATTATGGAAACACGAGAGAACTCATCGGGATAAACTTTTTCACTGTAGTATTTGTGAAAACACTTACCTTACTATCATCATGCTAAAAAGGCACATGGCTAACTCACATGATGAACCACTTTATAAAATGTGGACTCTGCAAAAAAGTATTTACTCAGCATAAATTTCTACGGAAACATATGAAAGAACATGCCGAGGGTGAACATGGTGCAGAAACTGGCAAAGTATACAATTGTGACGCATGCCAAAAAGAATACAGCGAAAAAAGTAAACTACAGGCGCTCTCTGTGGATATTGATAACAAGTATTTGAAAATTTATTTTTGTAACGATTGTATGGCAAAGGAGGCGCTTAGCCAGGTTTATGTCAAAACGCCAGAGCGTACGCATGAAGTGATCCAAATAGATTAAAGTAACTGTTTACAAGCAATTGTAATGTTGACTTGTCTTTGTTGACTCGTTATTCGAGATAAACGTGACATAATTTACTTTTAAATCAAATGGTATCAATAAAATATTCATTCATTTTCTGTCAAACTTTGAATGTCATGTATAATTGTAGTATGATGATTAATATGTATTTTGCCAGACAAGGGCCTTGATAGATTGGTAAAATGGAAGTATGTCTAATGTAATGTAAATATTCTACTCAGATTACTATAATCGTCCGTCGTCGTTAACTTTTACAAAAATCTTCTCCTCTGAAACTACTGGGTCAAATTTAACCAAACTTGTAACATAAATTGGATGTTTTCCTTTGATGTTTTAATGAAATAATTTGCTTAAAAAGTGTGTCGAGGGAAAACCATGGTATAATATATGCAAATTTATGTTGTACCATACTTGCTAATTAAATATGCAGCTCAACTAGAATCCAAAGGAATAAAGGCGGAGCTTAGCTATGGTACAACATATTCATGTTCATGTTATTCCATGGCTGAAGCTCCACCCCATTTTTTGAAAGATATCCGCCTCTGAAATATTTTGGAAACAGAAAAAAAAGTGAAAGGTCATGAACATTTATTTGTTTCATTTGTAACACAAAGCAATAAGTCAATTGTAACACAACACATCGCAAGAAACATGTTTTAAACTCAAAACAAAAATTGCTTTTCACTAGCTCCCGTAAGTTGAAAAAAGATTCGAAAAGTTCCTTCTTTCAGTTTTGAAAAAAATAATAAAACCAGGTGCTCCGCAGGGCGCAGCTTTATACGACCGCAGAGGTCGAACCCTGAACAGTTGGGGCAAGTATGGACAAAACATTCAAGCATGATACAGCTCTGAATTTGGATTGTGATCAAATTTTTGACATTACATGGTTTTTTTTTTACACAAAACAAATGCCAAGATTTTACAAATCAATTAAAGATTTCTTCTTCAAACTTTTTAAATCTAAAATTAAATAGTTGACACAGCATAGGTTTCTGACACAGAATGAATGTGGTCTAATGAACTTAAAAGGTTTTTTTTGCCTTTGAGCAAATCACTATGCTGTTGAATATTAATCCTCTCAAAAAAATGTTTGAAAAAATTTTCTGTTTATTTATGAAATCTGAAATGAGAAAAATTTAACCCCCCCCCCCCCTTTTTTTCACATCCCCGTTTCCCTTTTTCAAAACTGATATCAATTCAAATTTCTAATGGAGTTTGCAACAATAACTACTCATTTAAATACATCATAAAATATTAAGATGTAAAAAAACTGCTTGTTATCACTGAATGGTAAAGATTATTTAAATTTATCAGTTGGTAGTAAAAAGTGTATATACATTGTATATTGTATATAACAAAGATTTAAGTTGATTCTGGACAAAGAAAGATAACTCCAATTAAAAAAAATTCTTGCTATTGCACAAATAGGATATTTCTTGCTTACTATTCTGGACAAAGAAAGATAACTCTAATTAAAAAAAAATTTGCTATTTCACAATATTGTGCAATTAGATATTTCTTGCCATTGCACAATACTGTGCAATTGAAAAGACTTGCTATTGCACAATACTTAATATAATAATTTTAGATCCTGATTTGGACCAACTTGAAAACTGGGCCCATAATCAAAAATCTAAGTACATGTTTAGATTCAGCATATCAAAGAGGCCCAAGAATTCAATTTTTGTTAAAATCAAACTTAGTTTAATTTTGGACCCTTTGGACTTTAATGTAGAATTTGAAATTTGAAAACAGGACCAAAAATGAAGAATCTACATACACAGTTAGATTTGGCATATCAAAGAACCCCAAGGATTCAATTTTTGATGAAATCAAACAAAGTTTAATTTTGGACCCTTTGGACCTTAATGTAGACCAATTTGAAAACTGGACCAAAAAAACTTCAATAATCAAGAATCTAAGTACATTTTTAGATTCAACATATCAAAGAACCCAACCGATTCATTTTTTGTCAAAATCAAACTAAGTTTAATTTTGGACCCTTTGGACCTTAATGTAGACCAATTTGAAAACGGGACCAAAAGTTGAGAATCTACACATACAGTTAGATTCGGCATATCAAAGAACCCCAATTATTCAATTTTGATGAAATCAAACAAAGTTTAATTTTGGACCCTTTGGGCCCCTTTTTCCTAAACTGTTGGGACCAAAACTCCCAAAATCAATACCAACCTTCCTTTTATGGTCATAAGCCTTGTGTTTAAATTTCATAGATTTGTATTTACTTATACTAACATTATAGTGCGAAAACCAAGAAAAATGCTTATTTGGGTCCCTTTTTGGCCCCTAATTCCTAATCTGTTGGGTCCTAAACTCCCAAAATAAATACCAACCTTCCTTTTGTGGTCATAAACATTGTGTTTAAATTTCATAGATTTCCATTTACTTAACCTAAGGTTATTGTGCAAAAACCAAGAAAAATGCTTATTTGGGCCCTTTATTGGCCCCTTATTCCTAAACTATTGAAACCAAAACTCCCAAAATCAATCCCAATCTTTCTTTTGTGGTCATAAACCTTGTGTCAAAATTTCATAGATTTCTATTAACTTAAACTAAAGTTATGGTGCGAAAACCAAGAAAATGCTTATTTGGGCCCTTTTTGGCCCCTTATTCCTAAAATGTTGGGACCAAAACTCCCAAAATCAATACCAACCTTCCTTTTATGGTCATAAACCTTGTGTTAAAATTTCATAGATTTCTATTCACTTTTACTAAAGTTAGAGTGCGAAAACTAAAAGTATTCGGACGCCGGACGACGACGACGACGACGACGACGACGACGCAGACGCCAACGTGATAGCAATATACGACGAAAATTTTTTCAAAATTTGCGGTCGTATAAAAATTGTTCCATTGCGAAAATTCCAATTAACTTTCTTTTAACAAATGTTTAAGTGAAAGAAAAATTGCAGTTGTTAAAATTTACAGTTCCACTTGTGTTAGTAATATCATTCAAACATTTTAGGCGCGTTGAAATGTCACGACAATTTGCGGAATTTTCAGTGTTGACTGGTTCCAGTTTTGTACACTTGAAAGGTGGCTCCTCAACTTCCAATTCATTATGGGTAACAGAAACTGTATCAATACTTGGTGGATTTAACACAGAAGACACTTTTTGCTCTATTTCATCAGTTTTTGATTTGTATGCCCTTACAGCTGACGACCTGTGTCCAGTACGATCCATTATTGTTTGTTCATCTAATCCTGCTTTGTACAATGCTGTTGCGCACGTCCTCTTCCCAGAATGATTTGTGTAATTTCCAGTTAAGCCCGCTTTTTGACACATCTCTTTCATTAACCCTTCTAGTTTATTTACACCAAGCGGCTGCTTTCCATACCGGATTGTATTTCCGACCATAGCCAAATGTTTTCGATAAAAGCATCCATCATTACCAAGCATGTTGAGATATGTCTCAAAAATGTTGTACATACACCTAGGTCCTGAAAATGAATTATAAAACTAAAAATAATACAAATATTGTATATATGGCGATTTTAAGAAATAATCAGTTACCGTAGGTAAACTTAGTACATGTATAACGGAGGGGTACCTCGATTTGCACAATTTCGAAAAGTGATAAAAATATACATCTTCATTAAAAGCAGTTACATTGTCTTTTATTTATGAGTATTTTGCAATTTGAGAGTTAAACTATAAAACCAGGTTTAATCCACCATTTTCTACATACAAAAATTCCTGTATCAAGTCTTGAATATGACAGAAGTGTTCGATTCGGTTGATTTTGTCACTTTAAATACGGTAACGGGCTTTGCGCTTTACATTTTCAATTTTAAAACTTACGGTGGATGGGAGATAACTCTTGTAAAGAATGCAGTTTTTCGTCAGTCGTGATAGACAGAGCAAACACAAAAAAATCGTAAAAAACATGAATTTGTTAGTGATCAAATAGATGGAACTTCACTGTACACTTCTCACGCTCCCTAATTACTATTTTACTGTTTAGTGTTTGGTAATATAAGCCTTAAAAATATGATTCATCAATGAATAATTAAATAATTAAATAAAGTTTCAAATTCATTAAATAACGAGTTAAAGGAGTTTGCCAAGAAATTCTTAATTGTACATGTTTTAGCATTTTTAATGAAAGGAACAACATGCAAAATAATTATATTTACAGTACGATATCTTGATTATTAACAATAAAACAAAACTTACCGTCATTAGAATAATGTTTTATATCCTTATTGCTAATTTTCATATGAGCCAGACCACCGTTGAAAGTTTTGTTGTTACGGCCAATAAATCTAATGTATTTCCCCTTTCCGTCTTCTCCAAGTTCAAACTGAGAACATTGCAAATTCCTATGTTCATCCCTACCCCTCAAGCCAAACATTTTACAGGCATAATAAAAAACAGTATACTGAAGTGTTGTTGAATTTGATTGTCCAAAAACACCAGATGACCACAACATTTCCTCATCTTCCTCCGATATTGCGTCGGCCTTTTTTGTTTAGTCCCCAGTCCTTTCGCCAGCAAATATTTCATTCTTGCATCAAGCACTTTGCGAAATTGTGCAAATGTGCCGTCTTTTTCATCAAAGAAGTTAACATGAAATAATTTGTTGTCCTTGCAATGTCTCATTAAACCACAGACGATGTAATACAACGACTTCGGAGGATATTCGTCTCCCGTTTTTTTTCGAGCCTCCAAAACAAATCTCTGTAGCCAATAATCCATCGTATTAACATCCATTGTTAACAAATCTGTTATTTCAACACCGTTTTGTCTTCTAGCTGCCCGCCATTCATTAAACACTTTTATAGCCCACTTTGTGTTCTGTTGTGTATTCGGGTTGGTTTGCGAAGTTATTAGTTTATCGATCTCGTCAGCAGAAACACATGTAGAAAAACGATTAATCCCTGTGTTCATGGGGTTTTCGACTCCGCTGGTATTTGGTTCCCGGGCCAAATAACCAAGTTCAAATGTTCCCAAGTCAAAATTTTCTTCGCACTCAACATCGTATACGTTCATTGCTTGTGAAATTGTCAAATTGACATCCATTATATTTGCTGCCTGAGAAATAGCCAGATCGTCAAAATAGTCGGCCTCAATCTCTTGAGAACAGACTGCCAACTTGATATCATCTTCGATTTCGGTCGCGACTTCAGATAATTGAATATCTTCCTCTATTTCGGCCGCAATTTGTGATAAATGAACATCGTCTTCCATTTCAGCTGCCGTTATAATGAGTTCGCTTTCCTCAAAATCCAATAAATCGGGAAGTTCTGCCATTTTTTTCTCTTTCTGCAAATTGTGCGGCGGGCTTTCTAAATGAAACACGCAGATTATACACGAGGCGCAAAAGTGACTTGCGCGAGCTTACTTTTCATTGGATAAAACTGTAACGTGACCAATTTCCAATATTAGTTCAAGGTCTTCAAAGCTGTCAATCATTTTATTTATATTACAAATTTTATATACCATGTGTTTTACTCATTAACATATTTAAACAAACTCATCCTTCGGATTCGTTTGTTTAAATATGTTAACTCGTAAGAACCATGGTATATATAGTACTTGGCCAAAATCATCATTGGGGTATCTAGTTTAAAAAATGTGTCCGGTGACCCGGCCAACTACTAACCAAGATGGCCACCACGGCTTAAAATAGAACATAGGGGTAAAATGCAGTTTTTGGCTTATAACTTAAAAACCAAAGCATTTAGAGCAAATCTGACAGGGTTAAATTGTTTATCATGTTAAGATCTATCTGCCCTGATTTTCAGATGAATCGGACAACCCGTTGTTGGGTTGCTGCCCCTGAATTGGTAATTTTAAGAAAATTTTGCTGTTTTGGGTTATTATCTTGAATATTATTATAGATAGAGGTAAACTGTAAACAGCAATAATTTTCAGCAAAGTAAGATTTACAAATAAGTTAACATGACCGAAATGGTCAGTTGACCCCTTTAGGAGTTATTGCCCTTTATAGTCAATTTTTAACCATTTTTATTAAAGGGACAAATTATATTATAGTGATGTTTTCACATAGAAATGTGTACGCGAATGGAGTAAAACAATTCTGAAAAATATTGTACGGCAAGTATACTTTAATTTAAAAGCATCAGTTTGGTATATTTAATGCAAATATTACAGATTTGTACATAGCAACCAGAAATAAGAAAACCAGACTCTGCGTGAATATTGAAGTTTTTTTCAACTTTTTGTGACGTCATGATATTTTATTCAATCTCTCATATATTTGGAACCAAAAGTTGCACATGCAAAGTGTAGATTTTTTCTACTTTGACCTGTATTTCTGATCAGTGTGACATAAATTTTAATTCATTATAATATATATTTGGTACTTTTTAAAGTCATAAAGGTACAAGTGCCATTCCTAAGAAAAACACTATTTCCATATTTTTCTCAACTCAGCTATAACTTAGTTCACATAATACTAGGGACAAAATATATTTAAAGTAACTTTATTCATGCGTATTTCATAGTTTTTATTCTATTTATTCAAAAGAAACCCTATTTTATGATTTATTTTCTTTGTAAAACTGATGAAAATAAGATACAGGAAATGTTTGGAGTTTGCTGGTTAAACTGTTTGCCACTGGCCAATATGCCAGTACTACGCGACATGAAAAAAGAGCTGTATTTTCACTATTTGTAGTCACAATCCTTAAAGTCAGACATCATTTTAATCGGTATAGTGTACAGATTCAGAAAAGCTAAGAAATTTTAATATATCGCATATAAAGTTATGCCTTAAGGGTGCTATAAACAGTTTTGTATAAAAATGTAGGGGTTATTCCCCGACTAAAAATAACCATGGATGGAAACCCCTGTTTATTTACTCAATTGGTGAAAAAGTATCATGTTTTTTGTATTTGATTGTAAAAATAAGTTAATTAGCTTTGAATTAAAACAGGTTGAATGATTGAAATAATTTTTAAAATTATATTAACTTTACATGTTTTGAGGGGAGACAACACTGTAAACATACTGTTTTTTTGGCAGTGAAAATTGAAAACTTATTTGCAGCCACTGTAGCTCTTTTCGGAGCAGGAAACCGTACCCTGAAACAAGATTCTTTTGAAAGGCCAGGTAAAAACCTACAAATTTCATACAGTTTTGATTATGTAAAATGTGCATGGATCATGTCTTCATGGGTGTGCACATGACCTGGTTTGAAGTATTAGACCTTTTTTCCCCCATGTTCATTGGATGGAATATTTTTAATATATTAAAAGTACACATTATTTTTATTTCATTATAAACTAGAGAACATTCTGATTCCAGTGATATATAGTTTTATACAAGTATCTTTATTAATCAGTCCACCACTAAAGGTCACTTATGCATGGTCCCTCAAAATGTGACGTCATAGAAAAAAACTGTTGATTGCACCCTTAGCTCATCTGGCCCTTTTCTCATCACTTGGCGTCCGGCGTCCGGCGTCGTCCGGCGTTAACTTTTACAAAAATCTTCTCTGAAACTACTAGGCCACAATCATCATTGGGGTATCTAGTTTAAAAAATGTGTCTGGTGACCCGGCCAACCAACAAAGATGGCCGCCATGGCTAAAAATAGAACATAGAGGTAAAATGCAGTTTTTGGCTTTATATAACTCAAAAACCAAAGCATTTAGAGCAAATCTGACATGGGGTAATATTGTTCATCAGGTCAAGATCTATCTGCCCTGAAATTTGGTAATATTGTTCATCAGGTCAAGATCTATCTGCCCTGAAATTTTCAGATGAATCGGACATTTCATTGTTGGGTTGCTGCCCCTGAAATGGTAATTTTAAGGAAATTTTGCTGTTTTTATACGACCGCAAATTTTGAAAAAATTTTCGTCGTATATTGCTATCACGTTGGCGTCTGCGTCGTCGTCGTCGTCGTCGTCGTCGTCGTCGTCCGGCGTCCGAATACTTTTAGTTTTCGCACTCTAACTTTAGTAAAAGTGAATAGAAATCTATGAAATTTTAACACAAGGTTTATGACCATAAAAGGAAGGTTGGTATTGATTTTGGGAGTTTTGGTCCCAACATTTTAGGAATAAGGGGCCAAAAAGGGCCCAAATAAGCATTTTCTTGGTTTTCGCACCATAACTTTAGTTTAAGTTTATAGAAATCTATGAAATTTTGACACAAGGTTTATGACCACAAAAGAAAGATTGGGATTGATTTTGGGAGTTTTGGTTTCAATAGTTTAGGAATAAGGGGCCAATAAAGGGCCCAAATAAGCATTTTTCTTGGTTTTTGCACAATAACCTTAGGTTAAGTAAATGGAAATCTATGAAATTTAAACACAATGTTTATGACCACAAAAGGAAGGTTGGTATTTATTTTGGGAGTTTAGGACCCAACAGATTAGGAATTAGGGGCCAAAAAGGGACCCAAATAAGCATTTTTCTTGGTTTTCGCACTATAATGTTAGTATAAGTAAATACAAATCTATGAAATTTAAACACAAGGCTTATGACCATAAAAGGAAGGTTGGTATTGATTTTGGGAGTTTTGGTCCCAACAGTTTAGGAAAAAGGGGCCCAAAGGGTCCAAAATTAAACTTTGTTTGATTTCATCAAAATTGAATAATTGGGGTTCTTTGATATGCCGAATCTAACTGTATATGTAGATTCTCAACTTTTGGTCCCGTTTTCAAATTGGTCTACATTCAGGTCCAAAGGGTCCAAAATTAAACTTAGTTTGATTTTGACAAAAAATGAATCGGTTGGGTTCTTTGATATGTTGAATCTAAAAATGTACTTAGATTCTTGATTATTGAAGTTTTTTTGGTCCAGTTTTCAAATTGGTCTACATTAAGGTCCAAAGGGTCCAAAATTAAACTTTGTTTGATTTCATCAAAAATTGAATCCTTGGGGTTCTTTGATATGCCAAATCTAACTGTGTATGTAGATTCTTCATTTTTGGTCCTGTTTTCAAATTTCAAATTCTACATTAAAGTCCAAAGGGTCCAAAATTAAACTAAGTTTGATTTTAACAAAAATTGAATTCTTGGGCCTCTTTGATATGCTGAATCTAAACATGTACTTAGATTTTTGATTATGGGCCCAGTTTTCAAGTTGGTCCAAATCAGGATCTAAAATTATTATATTAAGTATTGTGCAATAGCAAGTCTTTTCAATTGCACAGTATTGTGCAATGGCAAGAAATATCTAATTGCACAATATTGTGAAATAGCAAATTTTTTTTTAATTAGAGTTATCTTTCTTTGTCCAGAATAGTAAGCAAGAAATATCCTATTTGTGCAATAGCAAGAATTTTTTTTAATTGGAGTTATCTTTCTTTGTCCAGAATCAACTTAAATCTTTGTTATATACAATATACAATGTATATGCACTTTTTACTACCAACTGATAAATTTAAATAATCTTTACCATTCAGTGATAACAAGCAGTTTTTTTACATCTTAATATTTTATGATGTATTTAAATGAGTAGTTATTGTTGCAAACTCCATTAGAAATTTGAATTGATATCAGTTTTGAAAAAGGGAAACGGGGATGTGAAAAAAAGGGGGGGGGGGGTTAAATTTTTCTCATTTCAGATTTCATAAATAAAAAGAAAATTTCTTCAAACATTTTTTTGAGAGGATTAATATTCAACAGCATAGTGATTTGCTCAAAGGCAAAAAAAACCTTTTAAGTTCATTAGACCACATTCATTCTGTGTCAGAAACCTATGCTGTGTCAACTATTTAATTTTAGATTTAAAAAGTTTGAAGAAGAAATCTTTAATTGATTTGTAAAATCTTGGCATTTGTTTTGTGTAAAAAAAAACCATGTAATGTCAAAAATTTGATCACAATCCAAATTCAGAGCTGTATCATGCTTGAATGTTTTGTCCATACTTGCCCCAACTGTTCAGGGTTCGACCTCTGCGGTCGTATAAAGCTGCGCCCTGCGGAGCACCTGGTTGGTTATTATCTTGAATATTATTATAGATAGAGATAAACTCTTAATAGCAATAATGTTCAGCAAAGTAAGATCTACAAATAAGTCAACATGACCAAAATAGTCAGTTGACCACTTTAGGAGTTATTGCCCTTTATAGTCAATTTTTAACCAATTTTCGTAAGTCTTCGTAATCTTTTAGAAAAATCTTCTCCTCTGAAACTACTGGGCCAAATTTAACCAAACTTGGCCATAATCATCATTGGGGTATCTAGCTTAAAAAATGTGTCCGGTGACCCGTCCAACCAACCAAGATGGCCGCCATGGCCAAAAATAGAACATAGGGGTAAAATGCAGTTTTTGGCTTATAACTCAAAAACCAAAGCATTTAGAGCAAATCTGACACCGTGGAAAATTGTTCATCAGGTGAAGATATATATGCCCTGAAACTTTCAGATGAATCGGATAATCGGTTGTTAGGTTGCTGCCCCTGAATTGGTAATTTTGAGGAAATTTTGCAGTTTTTTTTGTTATTATCTTGAATATTATTATAGATAGAGCTAAACTATAAACAGCAATACTGTACAGCAAAGTAAGAACTAAAAATAAGTTAGCATGACCAAAATAGTCAATTGACCCCCTAAGGAGTTATTGCCCTTCATAGTCAATTTTTAACAATTTTCTTAAAATTTGAAGATTTTCAATAACATTTTCCACAGAAAGTACTGTTATAGAGAGAGATAATTGTAAGCAGCAAGAATGTTTAGTAAAGTAAGATCTACAAACACATCACCATCACCAAAACTCAATTTTGTCATGAATCCATCTGTGTCCATTGTTTAATATTCACATAGACCAAGGTGAGCGACACAGGCTCTTTAAAGCCTCTAGTTCGTAAATCTTGGTTATCTTTTACAAAAATCTTCTCCTCTGAAACTACTGGGTCAAATTTAACCAAACTTGGCCAAAATCATCATTGGGGTATCTAGTTTTAAAAATGTGTCTGGTGACCCGGCCAACCAACCAAGATGGCCGCCACGGTTAAAAATAGAACATAAGGGTAAAATGCAGTTTTTGGCTTATAACTCAAAAACCAAAGCATTTAGAGCAAATCTGACAAGGTGTTAAATTGTTTATCAGATTAACATCTATCTGCCCTGAAATTTTCAGATGAATCGGACAACCCGTTGTTGGGTTGCTGCCCCTGAATTGGTAATTTTAAGAAAATTTTGCTGTTTTGGGTTGTTATCTTGAATATTATCATAGATAGAGATAAACTGTAAACAGCAATAATGTTCAGCAAAGTAGGATTTACAAATAAGTCACATTACCGAAATGGTCAGTTGACCTCTTTAGGATTTATTGCCCGTTATAGTCAATTTACAACCATTTTCATAAACTTTGTAAATTTTTACTAACATTTTCCACTGAAACTACTGGGCCAAGTTCATTATAGATAGAGATAATTGTAGGCAGCAATGATGTTCAATACAAACACATCACCATCACCAAAACACAATTTTGTCATTTACTATCTGTGCCCTTTGTTGTTTAATATTCACATAGACCAATAGTCATAAATTTTTGTAAATTTTGAGAAAATATTTTCCACTGTAATTACTGGGCCAAGTTCATATAGATACAGATAATTGTAGCAACAAGAATGTTCAATAAAGTAAGATCTACAAACACATCACCATCACCAAAACACTATTTTGTCATGAATTTATCTGTGTCCATTGTTTGATATGTACATAGACCCAAGGTGAGCGACACAGGCTCTTGAGAGCCTCTAGTTTGTTACTTTCCAGAGGTGTGCCCGAGACGAAGTTTTTATATATACTCCTATTTATTCACTAATATATGAAAACTGTTGTTTCTTATTTGTGTTTATAACTATGTATACTGTATGGTTTATTATATTTGTAAAAGAATAATATTATAATGATATTATATTATGCTCCTTGTGAGCCCATTTTATGGAAATAAAGCATCTTCTTCTTCTATACATGCATTGCTTCAAGAATTGAATTAACATTATTTTTCAACAGTCACTCGTTTCATATGACTTTAAACAAATTCTCAATTAACTGGTTTTAATATTTTTCGCTAAAACAAAGTACGGTACCATTAGATTTCAAAACAAAATCAACATAATCAGTAAAATCTACTTGAAAAAATCCCCGAATCAAATTTAAAAAAAAGGGGCGAAAAATATCAGAGGGATATTCCAACCCATCAGTTGAAAACAAACAGGCAATGCCATTTTAAAATCTAAACAACAGTATATCTTAAACGACAACATAGAAAAATAAAGACTAGGCAGGTAAGACGAACCCCACGTAAAACTGGGGATCTCATGTACTCCAGAAGGTTAAGCATATCCTGTTCCACATGTGGAATTAACCCGTCGTGTTGCTCTTGTGAGTCAGTCAACGCTCGATGATAAGTCAATTTGGAGGAAAAAGGGATTGTAATTACAACAATGAAACATGTCCGTCGCAAACTGAAATAGTCAATTTTTGAAGGCATGATAATAACTTCACCACTTGGAGCTATTGGTTTAAAAGCTTCCTTGTATGTAGGAACCTCTTTAATTTAAAAAAATCATTATGGCAAAAACAAGTTCTGAAATATCGTGTCAACTGGGAGATATATACTCAGTCTTTATATAAATGCAGCAAGGATCTACTGGAATGTTGCTACATATAAATGAAAAGTTCACAACTGGGAAATTTAAATCATCTCTATCATGTAGTAAAGTTTCGTTCTGAACCGACCAAGTATGTTGCTATTGATGATTTTGAATGACAGAAATTATATCCTCTTTTACGATAACACGTGGGATTTCGGGGGTTCCGCCTCTAACCGGAGGTCCTATGTACTTTAGCCGCTGGAGGCCTTCCGACCCAGGCCTCGCCAAGGTTCGGGCTTACACTTAAAAAAGGGTTTTAACTTGTTCCTTCAAGTTACGTGCAATTGTTGTTAAAATGTTTCGGTTGTTTTATGGTTTTTTTCTCATATGTACCTTTAGCGTCATCTGTCGAAGGATGCTGCTGTACATGTATTGTCATTGTTAATTTGCTGTTCTGTGGTTGTTAAATATTTGGTCTTATCACATTTTCTGTTGTGAATAGGGGATGAGAATATACATGCAGCCTAGTCCAATTTAACTTTTTGGCAGGGACCGGAGCCCATATACTAGTATTCGACATTGATTAGATACGCTGGATAACTGTTTGGCCAAAAATGAAATAATACATAAAATGTACAAAATTGAAATAATTTATTATTAGGAAACGCATATATATCACGTGTTGTAAGAGAAAAATCTTCTTAACACAACATAGCACTATTTTTTAGATGTACATTTCCGAGTATATTTCAAGGAAACATCTCGTATGCAAATCCGTCAGAAGTGTCTGAGTATTCAATAGGGCTTCCAGGCTGTGGTCTTTGATACATACAATTCCAATTAAATGATTGTTCATTATAACTTGTAAATCCGAAAGACGGATACACCATGTTTTTCGCAATATGTGATGTTGGTGTGCTTTGATGAGTGACAAAAGCTGGCGACGATGAGGAGATAGGCGAAAATGACTCTGAAAATACGACTGGTGTATCTGTATTTCCGGGAACATGTGGGGTATCTGGACTAAGTGTTACAGCATACATGTCATGATGATGTTGGGCCTGGAAGCAGTTTTGAAAATGGTTTTCTTGAATACTTGCCACTGGTGACGACGTCTGATACGTGAATTGTTGAACTTCACACTCAAATGAAGATTCCTGTATTATAGCACTATTTGTGGAGTTGTCATTTGAAGGCACTTGTACGTTATCCGTCACGGCAACATAGTTTTGTGGAGCTTTATCCACCATGTCCAAGGTCTGTGATAACATCCATATATAGTTGTGTGCCATTCGGAGTGTCTCTATCTTTGAGAGTTTGTTTGTACCAGGATTGACGGGTAGTATGGATCGGAGACTCTCTAAAGCATCGTTAAGTCCGTGAATACGGTTACGTTCTCTGTCATTAGCTTTTGATCTGCGGGTTTTCTTCGACTTCTCTACAAGACCTGGACTCCTATCACGCAGTCGACGAGACTTGTTGTAACGTTTCCTCTTTGGAGGGTTTTCAGCTCCCGATAAATCAGGTTTAGGTAGTTCTTTTGTTTTAGTGTCTGGAGAAATATTATTAAAGTCTAGCTTTTCTACAAGAGATGCTGCGACGAAAACGTCGTAATTTTCAAATTCATTCTCCGACAAACTGCCAGGTCGTGATATAGACATCGATGATGAAACTGAATCTGCAGTACAAGGACTTCTAAAGCTGCTTGATGCTGGAGAGATTGAATAGCTGGCATCGAACTCGAACTTCATCGTGTCCATGGTGAATTTAAATTTGACTCAGTATATAAAGTGTAGCTATATATTTTCACTTTTAAAATAGATAAATAAAGAATGTGATTTCTCTTTAACCAAGCAGGTCTTTTAAATACATTTTGGGCTAAATGATTTCTTCGACATGTCTTCTCATACTTATGCATGAGTTGATCAATTACTGTGGACATCTCATTGAATGATCAAATCATAACTAACGATAATTTCGTGTGTTTATTCGAGCCATTGTTCTCAATTATCCAAACATATTGGAATTACTTGTGAAAACAGTCAGACACTGATTATTTCAAATTATCGACCCATAAAAACACTGATTATTTAACAAAGTAATCAACCCATTAAAAATTATAATTAATACAAGAATTTTTCAAATTGTATTGAATGTTTTGGCATGTCAAGGGAGAATACGAAACTGAGTCATTAAAACAAGTATTCGTTATTTTTAGCTAAAGCACATTATCAGAGCTTTTTAAAGGTTAAAAAAAACACACTGTTGAATATTTTAAAGTTGTCAGAAAATTTCATTGAATTTTTACAAATTTGAACCGTTTTTTAAAAGTTAGAGTACTACAGTATACCATAATAGTCTTATGGTTTTTTTTTTATTGTTTTAATTCTAAACGCGGAAAATTTTGTTCTTGTGTTTTATGATTTTCATCTCGATCAGCAATATGCTCTATCTCATCATTAGAGACATATACATTTTGAAATACATTTATGTCTCTGTTATCCGATGATGCATCGCCAAGAATAGAGAATAAGCAAATAAGTCCGGATTCTAACGACGGAAATATTGAATTAAAATTTTAAAGAATTTACATCTAGAAATGACTTAAGAATTGTTTAAGTAAGCAAACGAAGACAATCCCTTTCCCATTAAGACTCTAAATCTAGATTTCAAGGTTACAATCAGTACGTTTTTGGTTACGTTAAATTACGTTTCCAGTTGGTTGATGTCGATATCTGTGCTGAAATTATGAGTTGTCCCCACTTTATCAAATCTCGTCCTTAAACTTTTTGTTTGTTTACAAATTTCAGATTTCTCATATTATTTGGTAAGATGAATTGTATTTAGATTTTTACACTTAACACTAAGTAATATGATGGGCATATTTATCACAAATACTAACAGCTAAATACATGTATCTTGTCAGTCAAAATAATAATGACGTCTGGAATTTACTAAATTATTTAGGCTATTATATTTTTTTCTTTGACGCCTTTATACATCGACAGGAAGCCCCAAGGAGACTGGAGTCCAAGCACACATTTAACAAAGCCTTCGTAGCATCATAATTAATTGGACTAGTATCTTGGTATCACAGTACTGCTACAACTTACAAAGGATAAACATGTTAAGATTTATATATAACATAAGATACTAGTCTCTTTTGAAAATAATATTTTTGATGAAAACAGCAATGGCATCAATAAAGCCTCAGAACAACTAACAAATATTTTTGATAATTTGGCAAAAACGTCCTGTAAAATAATAAGACACAAAAAAGTAAAAATAAAAAAGAAGAAATCATGGTCAGACAATGAAGTTAACGATTTGAAAAAAACAGTGGTTGATTTAGGCAATAAAATGCGTTCTAAACCATTTGATTTGCAGCTACGTCATAATTTTTTTTATCAATGTAAGAATCTTAAAAAGATGATAAAAAGGAAGAAATATCTATTTAAGAAAAATATTTATGATAAACTTTTAAATTGGAAAGAAACTGATCCAAAACAGTAATGGCAGCATTTAAATTCACTTAAAAATGATGATAGTAGTTCTTCAAACTTAAGTAAACTTATTAATATGGGAAATTTAAGTCAACATTTTCAGTCCAGGGGAAACCTGAACATATAAATGTACCTTTTATGGATAAAATAGATGCATATGTTAAAGATTATAAAAATATATTAAAGGAAAATGTATTGACAGATGCACCTTTCACTATAACAGAAGTTAAAAAGTGTATAAACAAATTAAAAATGGGGAAAAGTGCAGGACCAGATAGAATTGCAAATGAAGTCATTAAATATAGCAGTTATGTTACATGTAAATCCATAACTAAACTTTTTAATTTAATTTTAGAAACAGGTAAATATCCGATTCAATGGAGAAAGTCATACACAATATTAATTTTTAAATCTGGAGACTGTACTGATCTTAATAATTATAGGGGTATATCTCTCCAAAATTGTATTGCAAAACTCTTTAGCTCTGCATTAAATAATAGACTAACATTACATTATGAAAACATTTTTGCAAATCAACAGTTTGGATTTAGAGTCAATCATAGAACCACAGATAGTTTGTTTATATTAAAATTTTTAATTTCAAAATATGTAAATAAAAAGAAAGAAAAGATATTTGCCTGCTTTGTTGATTTACGCAGAGCATTTGACACTTTGTGGCATAATGGGTTACGATACAAACTCATAAAAAATGGGCTAGGGAAAAAATTTTATGAGGTAATTAGTGATATGTATAACTTAACAGAATCTTCTATTAAAATTGATAATAAAATTTCTAAATCCTTCATATTGGAAAGAGGTGTTAAGCAAGGGGATAGTTTAAGCCCTACTATTTTTAATTGTTTTATTAATGATATACATCAGATTTTTGACAATACTTGTAAACCTTTAGTCCTTCAAAAATCTGAATTGTCCAGCTTAAGTTTTGCAGACGATTTGATAATAATGTCAAGTTCACATATAGGACTGCAGAATGCAATAAATAAACTAGAGAAGTACTGCTATGACTGGCAATTAACAGTTAATACTAAAAAAACTAAAGTTATGACGTTTCAGAATAAATTTTCTCCCACCCCTGTGGTATGCTATAAAAACATCCAATTAAATGAGACTAAAGAATACAATTTTTTAGGAAACATTATTAACTATAAGGGTAATTTTAAAAATGCTATCCAAGAACTATCAAAAAAGGGATTGAAGGTCCTATTTGCTTTAAAAAGTAGATTTTCTAACTTTCAATCCATCCCTGTTAATTTATCATGCAAACTTTTTGATGTCTTAATAAGACCTGTTTTATTATATAATAGTGAGGTATGGTTTATGGAAGATTATTTATCCATGTTTAAATCTTTGAAACGTTCAGAACAACATGGTTCTGTTTGTGATACTTTGTCGTTAGAAGATAAATTTTGCTATGAAATGATTCATAATAAATACTGTAAATCTGTCCTAGGGCTTAGGAAAACTGCATGTAATATTTCAGCCAAAACAGAACTGGGCAGATTTTCTATGGCTTCATTTATTAAACCACAAGTTATGCTATATTTCTGTAGATTTCATACCCATGATATTAATCCTCTGTTAAAAGAAGCCTATGAATTAAATAAGTCCCTGCATAATGATGGTTTTCATAGTTGGTATACATTTGCTCTTAATATTTTTAAAGAGTGGATTAAATGCTAAAGATTTTGAAACTTGTGATAAACCATACAATAAAATTAAATATTCCTTAAAGATGAAGTTTAAACAGGTATCACATGAATTTTATACAAAAAAAGTCTTGATTAAACTTTCTTCTATAACAGACAGTTCGAAATTATTTCTATATGGTCAAATAAAAACTGAGATAAAAATTGAAAATTATTTATTAAAAGAATCAAATTTTAAAACCAGACAATTAATTTCTAAATTAAGGGTTAGTGACCATAACCTAGAAGTTGAAATGGGAAGATATAAAAATGTACCCAGAGATCAAAGGTTATGTAAACTTTGTAATAAAATTGATGATGAATACCATTTTTTACTATACTGCAAACTAAACTCAACTTTAAGAGATTGCTTATTTTTAAAGATTAATAATTTAAATCCTGATTTTACAAATTATCAACCACTTTTAAAGCTAAAACAACTTTTAATTCCTAAATCTGAGCTTTTGACAGAAATTGGTGACTTTATAAAGCAATCATTAGAATTGCAAAAATGAGGTCCATATCCGTCAAAGGCTACATTAATTACCATTTATAACTATGTTTTTTTTTTTATGTTTATATTTGTAATTCTTCACTGTCTGTATTAAATGTTGTATTTGTGTTTGCTTGACCCATATGGGTGTATTTTTGCAAATAAAATTATTATTATATTTATCCATAACAAACGGATTTTACATACCAAAAACTACTCTGAGTACAGAATTATCTGTGAAGTTGGGAAAGTTTTAATGCCTGGCATCTACTAGCTGCGGAACCGTAGCTCTTAGGTCCTTATGCTATTTTTTGACTATTTGAGGCATCTACTAGATACATTAAAGTTAAATGCATTTTGTGTTTCAGAAAGATAAAATATCTATAGGATTTTGATCTTGATGGGCAGTCTTTTCACCATCGAATACAGCTGAACACCACCGAACACATTAAAATACCATCTAACACACCTAAATATTTTGTTTTCACCTTATTTGATGTACCTTCTAAACAAGGACATGAAGGATAACTATGTTTATTAAACATATAAATACACAAATTAATAATAAATGATAACAAGAAAACCATGAGAACCAACAAAAACAGTATTTCCGGGCTGAAAATGTCAGAACAGTACACTTTTAAGTCTTAACATTTATTTAAATATAATTTTTGTGATAATTTCACATTAAATCAAATGTTTGAACTGATTTGAACAATTTATTTCGATTAAATTAATTGCAAGTAAAAATCATAAAATAATATAATTATATATATATACAACACAATGAAATACAAGCAATGTAATACTAAATCCAGATTCGTTTTTATTTTTTATTTTGATTCTCATCAAATATTCACTTACAAATTTATGCATGTGAAAAACATGAGAATATGATTAAATTTTACGTAATTTAAATGATTAGATTGTTTAATTGTGTGACATTATTGTTTTTCTTTATGGTTAATGTTATATGCTAATTCGTCACCTCAAACGTATATAAATACTTATAAAATAATTACAAACACTTGTTTCATAGGAATAGCTCGCCAGCATGTGCAGCTTACTGTGATAATTTTATTAAAAAAAGAAAATTTGAGTCCCTATGTCATCAGATACCGGATCACCGCTGCGTAGTACACGACAGCCTACAAAATAGAAAATCAAAATGAGAAATCATATTTACATATACATATGCATTATAGGTATTCATGATCAACCAAACAATACCATACTGGTAGTATTAATATCTATCTATAGAATCTATCTATGCGTAAAAACATTTCATAAATTACAAGCATACAACTCCTGCAGGTCCTGTTGGGGGGGGAGGTGGTCTTTACCTAAACTAAACTGCACTTTTCTGAACGGTATACGAGCGTTGAATGACAGTATATCTTAACTTACTTTAACAAGAAAACTATTCGCTTAAAAAATCCTATGCTATTTTACATATCAAATATCATACAATATATTTACGCAATGCGACAAATATTGACCAATCCGAAATATCATATATTTAAAACATAAACCTGTTTATCTAATATAAACACCAATATAATAGAAACATGTGTATGCTCAACTTTAATAAATACATTTGTTTTGGGGTGTTCGGTGGTGTTTGGCGGTATGCGATGGTGAAAAGACCGACCCGCATTTTTTTTCCTTCATGCAATAGGTGTGAAAATTAACTAAGTTGTGATACAACTTTGAGATGCTCCCTCAGGTAAAAAAAAACGGTTTGTATTGTTTTGATTCTCCTTAATTGATATGGACAAGAGATATATTCACAACTGTATGTGAGTTAAAGAATTTATCTGAGTCAGTGAGTGGACAGTATCAAAGTAATTCAGGTGTTTGTTTATTTTTACACCTTCTGCAGAAAGGGAAAAAAATGCCCATCAAAAACCATGAAAGTTTTTATCTTTCTTAAACACAAAATGCATTTAACTTTATATATCTAGTGGATGCTAGGACTTAAAACTTTCCAAACAGCACAGGTAAGTCTGTACACAGAGCAGAGGTGGAATTAGGGGGGTTGGGGGGCAGGGGGCCCGTGCCCCCCCTTTTCGGGAAAAAAATTGGTTGCTTATATAAAGAAACACTGAAGCGTGACTGGAATGGGGTCCCCTTAGGCAGTCAGTGGGCCCCCACTTATGAAAATTTCTAGATCCGCCAGTGCAGAGTAGTTTTTGAGGTGAAAATACTGCCATATTTGTCCATTTGTTATGATGATCGAACCTAGTCAAAATAATTATGATGTCTGGCAAGGCTATTTTTAAAAATTTGGGACGCCTTAAGGTAGTCCAGCCCTGGTCTCTGTGAATCATTTGTTTATTTTACTGAGTCACTGAGACCAGGGCTGGACTTAAGTTAAGAGGAAGCAAGTTAACTCGTACCACTTAAAGTCAACTCTTACCAACGCAATGTTGTTCCATTGAGAACTTGTACCATAACAACATTGATTTTTTTCATGGGGAAAGGGGGGTGTCAGACCTTTATCTGTACTCCGGGATCTGGGAATTCTCTTTCAAATTTTTGGATGTCAAAATATAAATTTCTTTAAATTTGAGACATCGGGATTTTATATTTTTAAGCCCTGATTTTATGTCTTTAAGCGCGGATTTTGGGATCATGACCCCTCCGACCCCCTTCAGTGATTCCTAACGTTACTTATTATATCTGACTAGCAGACTCAACTAGGAAAACCATTGCCAATGCTTCAATTAACATGATAAATGTACAGGCACAGTATTGCGTAGTACATGAATAAGGACACATTCAAGTTTCAAAAAAATATTGTGGTCAAGCATAATGGCCAAAAAAATGTTCTGATTTACCCCTTACCAAACTAGTATTACCTTATTAGTTTTGAAGAATTTTTGTTTTAGTTAATAGCAGAAAAACAGTTTAAACCCCCTTAAAAAATCTTTGTGCTTTTGTGGGGAAAAAAATCTGTCTCAGTCAAAAACATCATTCTCTCCGTAAACATGATAAAGTTAAATGGTTGCTTCCCTTATACTGTTATATAAATACATGTTATAAAGAAAAGCATATTTATTTTTGCATTCTCATTTATATGTCATCTATGTTGTTTGATTTTACAGCACATGTTGATTCTGCTGCAAGCTCAGTCTCCATGACAACAGAAATAACTACATATATATTTGACCTTGACATTCTGATATAAACTAGTTGAAGAGGATTAGGTATATAGGAATTTTAAGTCCGTCACAGTAAATTACGTAATATGAATGAAGAACATTGTGGGATCGGAGAGAAACTGTTACCAACTTACAACTCTAATATGTCTGAGGAAGGGGCTGGTCAGAGTTCAGATATGTCTACAGAAGGAGCTGGTCAGCGTTCTGATATGTCTACAGAAGGGACTGTTCAGAGTTCTGATTTGTCTACAGAAGGGGCTGGTCAGAGTTCTGATATGTCTACAGAAGGGGCTGGTCCGAGTTCTGATGTTCGAGTCCAAGTCGTATCAGACAGTGGTAAACTACATAAATATTTGTATAAATTTAAAGGGATAAAACCTTATAGATGTGGTGTTTGTAATAAAGAATTTTATGATCAAGATTCTGTTGAAAGACATATCAGCAGCCATACTATTAAAAGTGCCAAACGATATTTATGCACGGAATGTGGAGCAGTGTTTGACCGGAAAATGTTACTGGTGGAACATAAACTACACGCAGACAAACAGTACAACTGTAAGAGTAAATTGTGTAAGAGATCTTTTCATACAAAACGCGGATTATGGAAACACGAGAGAACTCATCGGGATAAACTTTTTCACTGTAGTATTTGTGAAAACACTTACCTTACTATCATCATGCTAAAAAGGCACATGGCTAACTCACATGATGAACCACTTTATAAATGTGGACTCTGCAAAAAAGTATTTACTCAGAATAAATTTCTACGGAAACATATGAAAGAACATACCGAGGGTGAACATGGTGCAGAAACTGGCAAAGTATACAATTGTGACGCATGCCAAAAAGAATACAGCGAAAAAAGTAAATTACAGGCGCTCTCTGTGGATATTGATAACAAGTATTTGAAAATTTATTTTTGTAACGATTGTATGGCAAAGGAGGCGCTTAGACAGGTTTACGTCAAAACGCCAGAGCGTACGCATGAAGTGATCCAAATAGATTAAAGTATCTGTTTACAAGCAATTGTAATGTTGACTTGTCTTTGTGGACTCGTTATTCGAGATAAAAGTGACATAATTTACTTATAAATCAAATGGTATCAATAAAATATTCATTCATTTTCAACTTTGAATGTCATGTATAATTGTAGTATATGATATTTAATATGTATCTTGCCAGACAAGGGCCCTGATAGAATCATGAATGGTAAAATGGAAGAATGTCTAACGTAATATAAATTCTACTCGGATTACTATAATTGTTTAAATTCTAGTATATGCTGGAATACAATGGGTGTCCCATTTTTAGTTTAGTTTAAACATATCTATTAAAATGGATTGGGAAACACGTTTTCAACTTATATTAATCCGTTTCCACTTTGCGGATGCGAGTGCTGCCTTGTAGTGGCATTAGCCTACTCTTTTTCGAAATCTACAAGGGTGTCTTTTACGTGCAGGAGATAACTAGTCAAACCATTTACTAAATTTTATCATCTGTATAAGGACATCATTCGTTAATATAGCTCAACATGCAGACTTCTTATACGTTCAGGTATTTCACATCCAATTTTTTATGGAAATATTCTTTATAAAGCACAAAGGTGTCAGTATTCACCTCAAAAACTAACAAAACCTTTGAATAGACTTATTAAGAAGGGATATAATTACGATGCTGTTGTCAGGTCATTAAAGATTGCATATTTTGGCGTTAATATTGATTCACTTATAGGGTCTTTGCATCGGAACTAAACACATTTATTTTTTTGACGATTGATTGGTTTACACATCTCCTTTTAAAGTCATATGAAACCTCAATTCGCCGACATATTTTCCGTATGCATAGTGACCTTAGGCTGCAACCATTTGATTTTCTGGGGGGGGGGGGGGGGGAGGGCTTAGTCCAAATAATTATGACGTCTGGCAAGGCTATTTTAATTCTTTTCTGGGACGCCTTGCCAGACGTCATAATTATTTGAAATAGGGGGGGGGGGGCTATGTCGCCAAAAAATAAAATGGTTTTCGTCGAAGATAAAGAATGAGCGAGTGCGGATATTTAATTTTAATTAGATTGTAACAGACAGAGAGAGAAAAAAATTGACGTTTATACGATATATTTGCGTAAAAATGATAAAATCGTGCACAGAAGACTAAGTTTATAATATATACACCCGCCATGCCATATAGCACCGTCCCTTGGTGCCTCCTGCAGTTCAGCTAGATATATTTAGCCTACTCACAGTATTCTTTTTTGTTACTTTCTAGAGGTGTGCCCGAGACGAAGTTTTTATATATACTGCTATATATATACTAATATATGAAAACTGTTGTTTCTTATTTGTGTTTGTAACTATGTATACTGTATGGTTTATTATATTTGTAAAAGAATAATATTATAATGATATTATATTTGTAAAAGAATAATATTATAATGATATTATATTATGCTCCTTGTGAGCCCATTTTATGGAAATAAAGCATCTTCTTCTTCTATACATGCATTGGTTCAAGAATTGGATAAACATTATTGTTCACCAGTCACTCGTTTCATATGACTTTAAACAAATTCTCAATTAACTGGTTTTAATATTTTTCGCTAAAACAAAGTACGGTACCATTAGATTTCAAATCAACATAATCAGTAAAATCAACTTGAAAAAATCCCCGAATCAAATTTAAAAAAGAGGCGAAAAATATCAGAAGGATATTCCAACCCATCAGTTGGAAACAAACAGGCAATGCCATTTTAAAATCTAAACAACAGTACATCATAAACGACAACATGGAAAACTAAAGACTAGGCAGGTAAGACGAACCCCACGTAAAACTTGGGATCTCAGGTACTCCAGAAGGTTAAGCATATCCTGTTCCACGTGTGGAATTAACCCGTCGTGTTGCTCTTGTAAGTCGGTCAAAGCTCGATGATAAGTCAATTTGGAGGAAAAAAGGACTGAATTGTAATTACAACAATGAAACATGTCCGTCGCCATGTATGAAATAGTCAACTCACTCTTAAAATTTTTGAAGAACTTCATCACTTGGAGCTATTGGTTTAAAAGCTTCCTTGTATGTAGGAACCTCTTTTTAAAAAATCATTATGGGAAAAACAAGTTCTGAAATATCGTGTCAACTGGGAGATATATACTCAGTCTTAATATAAATGCAGCAAGGATCTTCTGGAATGTTGCTACATATAAATGAAAAGTTCACAGCTGGGAAATTGAAATCATCTCTATGTAGTAAAGTTTCGTTCTGAACCGACCAAGTATGTTGCTATTGATGAATTTTGAATGACAGAAATTATATCTTCTTTTACGATAACACGTGGGCTTTCGGGGGTTCCGCCTCTACCCGGAGGTCCCTTGTACTTTAGCCGTTGGAGGTCTTCCAACCCAGGCCTCGCCGAGGTTCGGGCTTACACTTAAAAAAGGGTTTTAACTTGTTCCTTCAAGTTACGTGCAATTGTTGTTAAAATGTTTCGTTGTTTTATGGTCAGATTTTTTCTCTTATGTACCTTAGTTAAGCGTCATCTGTTTGGTCTTATCACATTTTCCGTTGTGAATAGGGGATGAGAATATACATGTAGCCTAGCCCAACTTTTTGGCAGGGACCGGAGCCCATATACTAGTACTCGACATTAATTAGATACGCTGGATAACTGTTTGGCCAAAAATGAAATAATACATAAAATGTACAAAATTGAAATAATTTATTATTAGGAAACGCATATAACATGTATAAGAGAAAAAATCTTCTTAACACAACATAGCACTATTTTTTTTATGTACATTTCCGATCGAGTATCATATTTCAAGGAAACATCTCGTATGCAAACCCGTCAGAAGTGTCGGAGTATTCAATAGGGCTTCCAGGCTGTGGTCTTTGATACATACAATTCCAATTAAATGATTGTTCATAACTTGTAAATCCGAAAGACGGATACACCATGTTTTTCGCAATATGTGGTGTTGGTATGCTTTGATGAGTGACAAAAGCTGGCGACGATGAGGAGATAGGCGAAAATGACTCTGAAAATTCGACTGGTGTATCTGTATTTCTAGGAACATATGGGGTATCTAGACTAAGTGTTACAGCATACATGTCATGATGATGTTGGGCCTGGAAGCAGTTTTGAAAATGGTTTTCTTGAACACTTGCCACTGGTGACGATGTCTGATATGCGATTTGTTGAACTCCACACTCAAATGAAGATTCCTGTATTATAGCACTATTTGTGGAGTTGTCAATTGAAGGCACTTTTTCGTTATCCGTCACGGCAACATAGTTTTGTGGAGCTTTATCCATCATGTCCAAGGTCTGTGATAACATCCATATATAGTTGTGTGCCATTCGGAGTGTCTCTATCTTTGAGAGTTTGTTTGTACCAGGATTGACGGGTAGTATGGATCGGAGACTCTCTAAAGCATCGTTAAGTCCGTGCATACGGTTACGTTCTCTGTCATTAGCTTTTGATCTGCGGGTTTTCTTCGACTTCTCTACAAGAGCTGGACTCCTATCAAGTCGACGAGACTTGTTGTATCGTTTCCTCTTTGGAAGATTTTCAGCTCCCGATAAATCAGGTTTAGGTAGTTCTTTTGTTTTAGTGTCTGGAGAAATATTTTTAAAGTCTATCGTTTCTACAAGAGATGCTGCGACGAAAACGTCGTAATTTTCAAATTCATTCTCCGATAAACTGCCAGGTCGTGATATAGACATCGATGATGAAACTGTATCTGCAGTACAAGGACTTCTAACGCTGCTTGATGCTGGAGAGATTGAATAGCTGGCATCGAACTCGTACTTTATCCTGTCCATATTGAATTTAAAATTGACTCAGTATATAAAACAAAGTATAGCTATATATTTTTACTTAAATAGATTAATAAAGAATGTGATTTCTGATTGACAAAGTAGGTCTTTTAAATACATTTTTGGGCTAAATGATCTCTTCGACATGTCTTCTCATATTTAAGAGTTGATCAATTACTCTATAGATAGCTTATTAAATCATCAAATCACAAGTAACAATAATGTTTAATAATTTTTCAAACCGAAGATCTCAATTATCCAAACACGAGAATTACTTGTGAAAACATTCCAACACTGATTATTTCAAACAATCGACTCATTTAAAATGATAATTTGATACAAGCATTTTGCAAATTGTATTTGATGTTTTAGCATGTCAACGCAGAATAAGAGACTTGGTCATTAAAAATATTCATTAATTTTTGCTTATGCACATTATTACAGCTTTTAAAGGTAAAAATACCAGTGTTGAATATCTTAAAGTTGTCAGAACATTTCATTGATTTTCTTCAAATTTTACAAAGGAGTAGGTCCGGTAAGGGCCGATTTTGGCCTAAAACTGGGTCATCTAACGAAATTTTTTGGACATTTTGTAAACATTTAAGTGTCTATTTCTATTGATTCAATTAGTTTATGTGAAAGATTTCAAATGATATAGTAATTAAAAATGCTCCGATTCAAGCGTGAATATGAAAAATCTATCAAATATGCCAAAAAACGTCACTTTTCAGATGTTTTTTGTCAAAATTAAAAGTGGCCGCATCCGTGTTCATCCTCAACCCTTATATATGATATGTTATATCATCAAATGACAACTTACATTTCAATATTATGAATGAACACGAATGCATACCCAGGGGCGGATGCAGGAATTTTCGAAAGGGGGGGGGGGGTGCTAACCCAGGGCAAAGGGGGGGTGCAAAGGGGTGCAAAACATATGTCCCGATACAAATGCATTGATCGGCAAAAATAAAGGGGGGGGGTGCGCACCCCCGGAACCCCCCCCCCCCCCCTGGATCCGCCACTGCATACCTGTCAACCTGTGACGATGAAAATGCAGGTCATGACCTGCATTGAAGAATCAAATCTCAGGTCATAACGCGTACGAACTTTTTCGAGCTGAATTTCAGTATTTATGGTACATTTTCTTATAATGTATATCAAAGATACCAAAACATCAATGCATGTTCACTTGGTTAAGTCATTTTAAATCTTATTTATTATTATTTCATTACATAAACTTGTGTACCACAGTCTTATGTCCTTTAATTTTTGTCATCATCTAAAATTTATTTTTCAAAATGTAATTTTAAAATGAGACTACTAGCCTTTAAACATACCATGTAGAGGTATTACATGTATGAACATTCAACTCTCAATTGACAAGGAAATTAGACTATGATAAAATATAGTAATACAGTTAAAGGAAGTATAAATGTAAAAAATAATTTTCAACTTTTTTTTAAAAATTGTATAAAGGTATAAAAATAATGAAAAGTTATTTTTCAATATGTATTTGAATTTTATATTATTATGATTTAATCTTTTTCACCCATAAAACGTAAATATAAGGAATAATTTTGAATGGTGACATATAAGGGGAAGTAACTCTTAGTTGAACTATCTTTGTAAAACAACAGGGCAATTTATTTACGACCTAAAGCTAAGGTAATTGGTGTTAATCAACAGTGTGTTTGACACCAAAGCTGTCAAGTGAAGCCATGCACTTAATGGGTCACTTAATTTGACAGTTTACATAGCTAGATGAACTGCATGTTCATGGAAGAATTACGAATTTGCCGGTATTTCAAAGGAATATTACTTATGAAAATCAATCTCAAGGCTAAGAAATACGGGTGAAATCGGGTCATTTTCGGAATTTCCGGGTTATTTCAATGACCCGACAGGTGATCCGGGTGATCCCTCAGAATTTTGAAAATCTCGGGTCACACCCGCAGAATCCGGGTCAGTTGACAGGTATGCCGGAATGCGGCCACTTTCATTTAAGACGGAAACCGTCTAAAATTTAACTAAAATGCTAAAATTGTGAAGATTTCAGTAATTTAGCATGACTTAATGATGCTAGTACCCGACAAATGTGCATTGTATTGTCAAAAACAGCCCATATTTATGCAGAAGCATTCTACTTTCCAGTAAATAGCTCAAAGATTACATTTTTACAATTTTGTAAAACTGCTATATTTTGGGACCAGAAAGGGTCTTACTGAACCTACTCCTTTAAACTTTAGAGTTCTATACTGTGCTCGTGATAATAGTATTATGGATTTTTTTAAACGTTGGATTTCTTTTTATTTTTGGTTGAGTTTTATGTTTTTCATGTCGATATATTATATGTCTCTGACATATCTCAGCCAAATTATCATGAAATTTCCTTAGATGGAAATCGCTGTATCAATTGTTTTGGTTTTTTTTTGGGGGGGGGGGGGGGGGGTGTTTCTTCTTATAAATGAAAACAATATCTTTGCTATTATGAGAAATACAAGAATGAGAGATTTGTTAATTCGAATAATTCAAGCCCTAACCGTCTCCGATTCCCTCCATCATTCGAGGTTAATGTAGTGATCGATAGGGAGCTCGAGCGTAATATAACGACTGGATTATTCGTGTTAGAGATTTGTGAGACATAGTGTTATATATTTTTGAAATATGTACAGTTTATATGTCTGTTATCATGCATCGCCAATAAGCAAATAAATTGGGATTCTATCGACGGAAACAATGAATTAAAATTTTAAGGAATTTACATCATAAAATTACTTAAGAATTGCTACCCTTAAAGGCTTTTCCATTCAAGATATTTTTTTAAGATGGCAAATCAGTCCGTTTTTGGTTACATTAAATTACTTTTGCAGTTTGTGATTGTCGATATCTGTGCTGAAATTATGAGTTGTCTCCACCTTATCAACTTTTATTCTTTTTGTTTACATTTCAGAGTTGTAATATTATTTGGTAAGATGACTGTATTTATAGAATTTTTCAAAACATTCATTTACAGGACTTAACCCTAGCAGGTATCAGGACCGTTCGCACTAGGTCCGTTCGCTTGACTTAGTTCGTTCGCCCATAGAGTCCATTCGCCCTACCATGCCTACTATAAACAGATAAAAATGTTCATATTGAGGGCATTGAAGACTTAGTTGAATAAACTTATTGAGTTATTCAGATATTTCTATGATATATATATCATGTATATTCTTGAAATTTATGAAAATATTTAAATATTTAAAAAGTTATGGCTTGTTTATGATCATAAAATTTTGACGTCACAAAACAAAATATCTGACGCCACATTTGACATATATATATATGTATTGAAAAGTGATTGTTGATATGCGTCAAAAGTTCAAGCGGCCAGGTCAGCCGGAATTAGCAATAAGATGTGAATGAAACTTGTCTTTTGGTGTATTTATAATAAAAACAAACATTTTGTTTTGATAAAATATTCAGCTTGAAATTAATAAAAACAATGATGTACGAACTGTAAATTATGAAACAGATAAAATTTACAAGTTCATTTATTTATACGCTAGTCTAAGACTAGTCATACTGCATACAATGATAAATTCGTGATTGACTGAATACAATTATTTTGGGGTCACCCCGATATTCCGACAACCCGTTAGTCCGACACCCCATTGGTCCGACACCCCAATAGTCCGACACTCCATTAGTCCGACACCCCACTAGTCCGACACCCCATTAGTCCGACACTTTTAACATTATAGATTATGTTAAAAGTTTCAATTTGGATTTCAAATATTTTGGCCACGAGCATCACTGAAGAGACATGTAATGACGAAATGCGCATCTGGTGCAGGGAAATTGGTAGCGTTAATGTTATAATGACATTATATAACTATGCAAATGCTTGAAATACTGAAAATTATAATTGCAAACTACATTCGTACATTAAAAGATATAAAATTTTCACTCAAAAACATGCTAGCAAATCTGTTCCTAGTGTCTATTTCTTGTTGGAATGTACAAGTACCCGGCCACATCCACTTGTATTTTTGTCCATTTGATGAGTTAAGCCATTTTCAACTGATTTGTATAGTTCGTTCCTATGTTTGTACTGTTATCGTTTGTACCACTGTCCCAGGTTAGGGGAGGGTTGGGATTTCGCTAGGTTGGTCCCCTCCGTAAAATATCCAGTATGCCTTCGGAATAAACAAATATTATTTTATTCTTATACGGTATAGCGGGTTATTTTCGCCGTTGTAACAATTCACGGTTTTCATTGAATAAGGTATACATGCGCAATATTTTGGAAGTTAATATTTTTGCGGATTCATAACTTTTATCATACTTTTGCATGTTCACTTTCGGAATTTAATTTTTATTCTATCCTCAAAAGTTTACACCCCACAAAAACAACCCGGTACATGTATATGAAGCGATAAAGAACTCTATTATGCATTCGATGACGTCAGCATATGTAGATATATGCGCAGCAATACTTGTTAAATGAACAGCTGCGCCATGAGCGCATGATACGTCCGTCGTCTTGTGTGTGAATTTTTATGCAATAATCATAAATTATATTTTCATACATATGGCGTGACATGTGAGAACCCCCCTTTAAAAAAAAATCAATAACTCTAAAATAAAATTTTGAATCATCATCAGGTACTAGGGCGAACGGACCCTGATTCACCTAGTAGGAACATAATGGGCATTAGTCCTATAACATATATGACCTCGGGGGCAATATTTAATATTTCTGATATTTTTTACTATCATTGACCCGGGCGTTCAAAAAAATGAAAATAAAGATATTAGTATAAAACATTAAAAATTGAATGAGAATGCGAAGTCATATGTCATTAGACTATAAACCTTCTACCCAAACTTGGATTTTCTCACACAACTGAATTAGTATCATAAATTGAGATTTTCCAATGGCAGATACCACAACGCTGAACACAAATAGTGTTACAAATATGCTTACACTTTTTACAATAAAACCTTTTCACTAGGAGAATGTAGAATTTGCTCTGGCTAAAATAGGAAGGAAGGCGTCAAGAATAGATATTAAAATAGTCATTCAAGACATCATAATTATCATGATTATTAGGACTAGCTCTGCACAAGATTATTTTATATGCACAAGATTATTTTTGCTTGAATGATATACAAGATTTCATACCATCAATCATTTAACTATTCCATCTGACACGCTAACTGTCTATATGTTGTGTACAAAATGTAAGTTTGTACAAATATTAATTTGTACAGAGTTTTTATGCCCCACCTACGATAGTAGAGGGGCATTATGTTTTCTGGTCTGTGCCTCCGTTCTTCTTTTCTTTCGTCCATGCATCCGTTCGCTTCACATGCTTCAGGTTAAAGTTTTTGATCAACATGATCAAGGTAGTTTCTGATGAAGTGGAAGTCCAATCAACTTGACACTTAGTACACATGTTCCCCATGATATGATCTTTCTAATTTCAATGCCAAATAATAGTGTTGACCCCAATTTCATGGTCCACTGAACATAGAAAATGATAGTGCGAAGTTCAGGTTAAAGTTTTTGGTCAAGGTAGTTTTTGATGAAGTTAAAGTTACATTAATTTGAAACTTAGTACACATGTTCACTATATGATCTTTCTAATTTTAATACTAAAATAAAACATACTAGTTAAATGTTTTTAATTCAAATTTATATACTTCAACCTAACATTTAGTGCTATTCTACTTGATTCTCTATTCTCCTGATACCATATTCATATCCATAAAAAGTCTTTTTGTTGTCTTCTTATGTTTTTTGTATCAATGCTCAGTATTAGATTGTATCATGTAGTTGTAAAAATATGACAGAAATATGCGAAACAAAAGACTGTGTGCTTGATTCATCCATTTGTGTTAAGCAGTTCATAAAACACTGATAACTTGCACAAAATATAACATAACAACTTGTACACAACATATATAACACTCAATAACTAGGAAAACCATGGCCAATGCTTTAATACACGTACAGGCACATACATACATGCATGACATGTATATGTACATGTACATACAAGAACTCATTCAAGTTTCATGACTATCTACATGATCTGCACAAAATAGACATATTTCCACAAGTTCCAATAAAATTTGACTTCACAATTGAAAAAATGATTGATGTTTGAAGTATGGTCAGAAATGAAATTGAGAATTGAAAAGAATGGATGTGCTACTTGAATAAGAATATCAACTCTAACATGTCTTACAAACATTGCTATTGAAGTCAGAACTTTGGCATGGGTAGTCAAGAAGACTTTATAACACACAATGAACATAGGGAGAAAACATGAGACTTAATTAAAGATCCATTTAGTTTAAACTGTGTATATTCTGCTTCCAATAATACTTATTACAAATTCCAATATATGTAAAGTCGCTGGGCTACCAAAATGTTGTCAATTACAAATTTTTCAAAAAAAAAATCTCACAAACAGGCTTTGAAAATTTGGTCGAAATGCATGTTTCCAAAGTGTCGTATGTGAACTTAAACCTTTTTTAGCTCACCTGGCCCAAACTTCGTTAACATTTTACATTTTGAACTTCTTCTAGAGAACCACTGAATGGAATGCCATTTCCTGACCAAGTGTTGTTACTTTGTAGCTAATCCATCATCCAAGATGGCCGTCAGCAGGGGACTTAGTTTAACATAGGACCCTTTGGGAAATGCATACAAATGACTTCTTTTAGTGAACCATTAAATGGAATAAAACAAAACATAGCATGAATGTTCTTAATGAGTTGCTGACCAAGTGTTGTTACTTTGTCATCCATCAAACATCCAAGATGGCCACCAGTGGGGGGACTTAGTTTTAACATAGGACCCTATGGGAAATACATTCAAGTTCTTCTTTTAGAGAACCACAGAATGGAATGAAATCAAACATAGCAATAATGTTTCTTATGAGATGTTGGCCAAGTGTTGTTACTTTGTAGCCGATCCATCATCCAAGATGGCTGCCAGCGGGGGGTTTAGTTTAACATAGGACCCTAGGGAAAATGCATACAAAAGTCTCCTTTTAGAGAACCACTGAATGGAATGAAGCCCTACATAGCATGAATGTTCCTTATGAGGTGCTGACCAAGTTATGTAACTTTGTAGCCAAATTTTATCTTTTTTTTTATGATTTCAAAAAACCGAGTCAGGTGAGCGATACAGGCTCTTGAGAGCCTCTAGTTGTAAACATGGTAAATGGCAGTGAAATAAAAACTTCACTGGATTACCCAAAAATTTTATTTATTTTTCACGGAAGTAAAGAAATGAACAAGTATTTGATTCCAAAAGCCATCATACAACAAATTTCAAGTTTACATACAACATTTTGGAAACAAATTTTACAAACAGCAGAGATTGGCAATTTTGTAACATGTCTTATTTCAACCGTTTTGATTGGTTAACTGTATGTTATCTTGAAATATCAAAGATTTCCTCCCTCCAAGTTTAATGGTATGGTTAGAAAAAATAACTTTAAATTCAAATTACTGAATTAGTGGTGATGTAGAAATCTTTCTGAATCTTGTTATCTCCCTTTTCTTTACAAATTGGTTTTACTGTGCTGTAACATTTGTATATGTTGCTTTATTCTGTGTTCTTTTGCACCTAGAAGATCTGAGGTGGATCAAGAAATTATAATATATGTGGAAGAATGTGCCAAAACGAACATAGGGAACAGGGGAATGGGGCAACCAAACCAAAATGAATAGGGGTTAGGGAGCTACCGGTACCATTTGATTTTTATGGGGGGGCTAGGATGAAATTTGAAAAAAATAAGCAGGACAGGAATTTGGAGTAAAAAAAAGGCAGGATGAGACACTTGCAAAAAAAAAGTCAGGATGACAATTTAGGTAAAAAAAAAGAGGCAGGACCAAATAGAGTGAAAAATAAAAAAGCAGGACAGAGATTACAACTAAAAAAAAATGCAGGACTAAATTTTTCATCCTAGACCCCCCCCCTAAAAATCAGATGGAGGCTCCCTTTAAAAGATTATCAGACTATATTTTGTTTATAAAATTATAGTTCTGACCTTTTAATTGACAGGCTTTGTGATGTACCTGTTCCGGATCATGGAACTAATTTTTATTGAAATTAAATGGATATGTACATGTCATTGCTTTGATTTCAGGTTTATAGAACTAGACATCAGAAGAATATACATTTACATGTAGATTGTGGAGGACTTGTTGCTTTGTAATATAAGAATAATGGAAAGGACCTTTGACCACTGATGAAATTTTCAAAGAATTGTGTACAAGGAAAGAGAATGGGTATGGAGAAAAATCTGGAACACAGTACGACCATGGAGAAGAAAGTGGGAACCAATACAGGCATGGAGAAGAAATCAGGAACCACTGCAGGCACCAAAAGGAAATCAGGAAAAGGAACAGGGATAAAGATTAAATTAGGAACCAGTACAGGCACAAATAAGAAATTGGGAACCACTACAGGCAACAAGAAGAAGAAATTTGAAACCAGTACAGACAGGGATCAGAAACTAGCACCCAGTGAGGGCACAGGGATGTTCATCTATAACAGTAATGAACATTCAGGATCTAAAACTGATTTAGACAAAGGGGAGCTTGATAATAAAAAGGCTACAAAAACTCACCATGGTGATGACTCTTTGCAATCTACAACAGACACAGATAGCAAAAGACCTGTACAAACAGATATAAGTCTCGATTCTTACGAATATGTGAAAAACTTAATTGAGAAGTTAAGCCAGGAAAGTAAATGTGAAGAATCAAAACAAAGTCTAAATGAGAAAGGCAAATTAAAATCTCACACTTGTGAGGTATGTAACAAGCAGTTTGTTAGTCGTTCAAGCATGACAAGGCACATGGCAATACACAGTAAACCATTTAAGTGTGGAGAATGTGGTAAAGATTTCGGTAGAGTTGAAGCATTACAGGTACACATGAGCAAACATGCCATCACCACACCTCACAAATGTGATATGTGTGGTAAATGTTTCTGTGAACCTGAAATTTTACAAAAACATATGAAAATACATACAGAGGAAAGACCATACAAATGTGATGTTTGTAGTCAAAGATTTCGAGCCGAGAATATTTTGGAAAAACACAAGAAAATACACGATGAAAAGCCTTATAAATGTAAATGTGAAATGTGTGGCAAAGAGGTCCAGCGTGGTTACTTAAAAGTACACTTGAGAACACATACAGGTGAAAAACCTTTTGAGTGTAATCTCTGCGGAAAAAAGTTCAAAAGGAAGTCCCATGTGCAATGGCATATGAAATACGGACACTCAGACACTAAACCATATTCGTGTGATGTATGCGGCAGGGGGTTTTGTCAGAGTAGCGACATGAGAAAGCACATGATAGTCCATACTGGCGAAAAAGCTTATAAATGTATGGTATGCGGGAAAAGATTTGGTCAGAATAGTGCTTTAAAAATGCACATGAGAATACACAATAGTGAAAGAGCGTTTAAATGTAGTTTGTGTGGTAAAAGTTTCAAACATAATAGTACTTTGAAAGGACATTTAAGAACACACACTAAGGATTTACTACCTTAATATTGGGAGTTGTTTGGATTATTATTTTTAGATAAAAAAAAAAAAAAAGAAGATTTAGCTGAATATTATTAAAATAGTTTTATATATATATCTTTTGATAACTTTTTATGAAAGTGGGTTTTTTTTGGTAAATGAAATATTATATAAAGATAAGTCTTTATTATCATAAACCATTTTTACTAGCCAAGGGTTAAGATACAGTCCCTGCCTCCTGCCTCTCCACTGTAGAGGTGAGGGACTGGATCATAACACTTGGCTATATAAGATGCATATTAGAAAACATATTTGTAATAATAATTTTGTCAAATCATTTAAAAAAAAATTAATACATATATTAAAAAAGCAAAATAACTATATCAGTCTGCAGCTCTAAAGACTGATTTAATTTATAATTGAACTTTTATATTTCAACTTTGTTAAATTTTGAGAGAGTAGCAAGATCTTGTATTTTTTCAGTATCTGATAAGTTTGGAATCATAAAATTATATAAGTAGTACTGTGTATCCATATGAACTTGATCATAAAAAATATTTATATATATAAATTGTAGTTATTTTGAGTTCATTGTTTATGGTTTTACAGATTTGCCAATATAAAAAGATGTGGTATGGTTGCCAATGAGACAACTTACTGCAATAGGCAAAATGACATAGAAATTAAAAACTATAGATAAATTAACAGCCTTAAACAATGAGCAAAGCCCTTACAGCATAGTCAGCTATGTAAGTTCCTGAAATGACAAATGTAAAACACTTCAAATGTGGAAACTAATGACCTAATTTATGTAGAAAATATTCAACAAAAGTTCATCAATAAATTAGTACAGTGTATAATCAATCATATGAATCTAAAAAATTTAAAGTATTGCTGCATCATTTGTACATTGTATCATGTAACCTTTACATGCATTCTCTCTGTCCTAGTAGTTCAATGAGTATACTACAGGTTAGAATTGACAGTTAACATGGTTAGTGTCAAACTAATACTCTGTTTGAATTTTCTAGTTACACCAAATAAGATGAGTTATCTCCCATGTTTGTGATGAATTGTCCTTTTTTGTTTCTTTACAGTGGAAATCATGTATTTTGTAGTTTTATGACAAATGTTTGTTTAAATTCCATGTTTTAGGACACTATTACATATATACTATAGTACTATCAGTGGACCATTTCTGGAAAACTTTCAACACATGCATACCATTTATGAGTTGTGCTCCTTTAAAATTTACTTGCATTTACAAAAGCACACAGATGATGACAAAAGAAACAGAAAATTCACAATGATAAAGCTAAAATCAACTTTTTCTATTAATTTAAATCTCAACCAACGATCAGTGGCGGATTCGGAAATTTTCATAAGTGGGGGCCCACTGACTGCCTTAGAGGGAGCCACCTCCGGTTATGCTTCAGTGATTCCCTATATTATCAACCAAATATTTGCCCCTTCTAAATCCGCCTCTGACTATAATTGCCATTTTCTAAAATGAGTCAGAAATGAAGCAGACTCCAGTTTAATGGGATACATTGGCTAAACAAAGTTACAAAACTTGGAATAAGTAAGATGATCATCTATTTATAGGTGAACATTAAGTTGAAGGATTATACAAGCTTCATTTCGTTTTAGGAAACTTTTATATAAAGTCTGTCTCATAAGGGTAGAGGAACATGACTGCAAGAGGAGGGCACAATAGTTCCTATTGAAAGCAGATTTTCTGTTTGAAAAGCATGTACTCTAGTAGTCACAAAAGAATTGGCGAAAAAATATTTTTGCATTTTTATAACTTCAGTTTCTGAGAACATTTTGTTGAATCTTAAGTCTGTTTTTTGTAGCCTGCGACTTTTAACACAGAAAGATCGATATAGGTCACATAGGCGTAGTGATCCGGAGGTTGCGGCAGCATTAGCTTATGTCTTAAAAGCTTTGTATTTTAGAAGATGGAAGACCTGGATGATTCATACTTTGTATATAGATGCTTTATGTCACAAAATTTCCATCTGTCACATGTCCATTGTCCTTGACCTCATTTTCATGGTTCATTGACTACTTGAAGAAGAAAAAATTTTGTAACGTAAATTTCTCTTATGAGTAATAGGAAAACTATATTTGGTATGTGTGTATACCTTGAAAAGTCCATATGCTAATCAGACAGTTTCACTTGACTTCGATCTCATTTCATGGACCAGTGAACAAGGTTAAGTTTTGGTGGTCAATCTTAAAAAATATTTATAGATTTTTAATTTTGGGCCCTGTTGGTCCAAAAGTAAACTTTGTTTTATTTCAACAAGGAGGTCATTATAACCTCCTGGATTTCAACAACAATAATTATACACTTGGTTCAGTTTGATATGCTGAATCGAATCTAACTGAATTTAGAGAATGGATTTTGGACCATTTTTCATCAATTTGGTCCACATTCAGGTCCAAAAGATAGAAAAATAAAGGTTTTTTTTAATCATAAAAATTTTAATTATTAGCTATTTATATAGATGATATGCTGAATTTTACTGTATATTCAAAGTTTTAATATTATAACATAAAAGCTGGTAAAAGACGAATTTCCAAGTTTTTCGCCATTCGTTCTGTGTCAGAAACCTAGCTATTTTGTTTCAAATATTCAAGCACAATCCAAATTCAAAACTTTATCAAGCTCGAATGTAGTGTCCAAATATGACGGTGCAGGGTTTGATCTCTGCGGTCATATCAAGCTGTGCCCTACGGAGCATTTTATCTTTATAGGAATCACGAGCACACAACATAATAATATCTTCCGTAGTAATAGCCGGTACTTTATATAGAGTGTGAAGATCTTATATGATATTAATTACTTCCAACAGACAGATATTGTATGCATAAAAATTGTGATATTTCTTTAAAAAACGGCCTAAAAAACGCTGAAATAAAAAAAAATGAAAAACACATAATATATAAAAACTGCGATTTCAAAAAGACACACTGCAGAGATAAACTGAAAAAAACCCACTGAAAATTGAAAGACTGATAAGAATGGTGTGTATACTTACTTACTTGCTTAATAGTCCTTGCTATGCCTTGTGGCATACAGGAAAATTCTTTGAGAAAAGTTTCTGTGTAATATACAATAAATCTTAATGGTTCTAAAAAATCTACACTTTGGGTACGTGCAAGCATCATTGGTCGATACAGTAAAAATATTATTGCGAAAAATCGAGTTAACGCTCTTTTAATGTTAATACACCATCAACTTGCCACTATACAGCATGTACTGCACGTGTACCAAGCCTAGATAAAGCCGGCGAGGAAGGATATTTTCATGATGTAGCCGTGTTGGTCGAGTGTTATTCCAATGTCACTAAGCAAAGGTTCCAGTCCCGCTGAGAGAAGAACAAATCAAATTTGAAGGTCTTACATTGATGATC